>PVKC010012896.1:0-23477 GCA_004027635.1 Crocidura indochinensis
AAACGTATAGGTTGTCATCTTCACGAGTTATCAACCATTATTGAGACAAAATAATTATATTTATAAATCCTGCTATCCTTGTTGACTAATTTACAGAGCATGGATTAACGAATACCAAAATTGAATGAATTGTACTGAAGAAACAGTGAGTAACATAAAAATCCTAAATAGAATGAGACATGGTTAAACCAGAGAAGTAAACTTCCTTTCCACTTCTTTGGTGATATTCCCTTCATAACCAATGGAGCTAGACATGAATTAAAAATCCATGAGGCTTGGGGCTGGCGAGGTGGCACTAGAGGTAAGGTGTCTGCCTTGCAAATGCTAGCCAAGGAAGGACTTTGGTTCGATCCCCTGGCGTCTCATATGGTTCCCCCAATCCAGGGGCAATTTCTGAGTGCTTAGCCAGGAGTAACCCCTGAGCATCAAACAGGTGTGGCCCAAAACAAACAAACAAACAAACAAAAATTCATGAGGCTCATTTCTTTGGGAGCCAAACTTATTTGACTTGGCAGGGAACCCATCGTGTATTTCTGTGAAATAATCTCCATAACAATCAAATTATTATATAGCATGTTACAAACTCATTTCTTATATAAGTATAGAATGATCATACATTAAAATTTTAACCTATTTCATATTGAGATGATAAAACAAGTGCCAAGTACATTTCAGGAAATGGCTATTAGTAACCTTTTTAAGAAACAAATTTTTAAATCCAGAATTTCAAAATCAAAGTATTAGCTTCGACAGAATCTTTGCATAGGGCAACAAAATCATGACATAATCATTTTATCTATCTAAAAGAAATTTCTAAGTTAACATACAATTTCTCCATTTCAAGCTCTAATGAAATTGTTCTGGATAAGTAGATAATCTTTATATCACAAGACTGTACTGAAAAGACATTTCTTTACTTCCCATTTCTACCTCACTTTTAAGATTTAGATAATTTTGCATATGATGCTAAACATTGTAAGAGAATATTTTAAAGCACTATATTTTATATTTAATACATTTAAATCACTAATACCTTAAAATTCTTCTAATTTCACAACAAGCATCATTGTTTAAGTCGTATCTTATTAAAGACACTTTTTTTAATATTTTAACATGAAAAACAGGTCCACATGACCTTTGGGTTCAAAGATTATTTTCAGATATGATACTATTTGATAGCACTTTCTCTTTTCCATTTGTTTCTACTGACATTTCTAGTGTTTAAGTAACCTTACATTTGCTATTTTCATAGATTTCTAATGAATCTCACACATGTATGTGCTTATACTACAAACCAGGACTCACACAGCCATCTATGTATTTGTGTACAAGCTCACAGAGAGTTTCATTTCTGACTCCAGACCTTGTATATTTTTATTTTTTGTACCTCTATTTTTGGTATCTTTATTTAAAATTTAAAATTTAAATTTAAAATTTAAAATTCTTCTAATTTCTCATCGAGCATCATTGTTTAAACCATACTTTAACAAAGACAATTTCCTAAATTTTAATATTAATAAGAGACCCAAATTATCATTTATTTTCAGATCTGATATTCATTGACAGCACTTCCCTCTTTTCCTTTGCATATCTCTATTTTTGGAACCCTCTTTTTTAATTTTTTAAATGGATCTTTATTTAAAAACCATGATTGCAAGCATGTTTGTAGCAGGGGCTCAGTCATAAACAGAATACCCCCCTTCACCAGTACAATATTCCCACCACTAATGCCCTCCTCCTTCCCCACTCCTTCCTATATTAATGACAGGCATTCTTCTTCTCTCATTCTTTAACATTGTCATGCTATTTGTTAGTGTGGTATTTCCTTAACAGCTTTCACCACTCTTAGTGGTGAGCTTCCAGATGTGAGCAGGTACTTTTGGCCCTCATAGCTATTGTCTCTGGGGATTATTACAACAATTTACTTAATTTTTCTTAAAATCCATAGATGACTGAGACTATTCTGTGTCTATCTCTCTCCCTCTGACTTATTTCATTCAGTATCATAAATTCCATGTACATCCATGTGTAGAAAAGCTTCATGGCTTCATCTCTCCTGATGACTGCATAATATTCCATTGTGTATAAGTACCAATGTTTCTTTAGCCATTCATCTGTTGAAGGGCATCTGGCTATTGTAAATCGTGCTGCAGTGAATATAGGTGTAAGGAAGGGAATTTTGAATTGTATTTTTGTGTTCTTAGGGTATATCCCTAGAAGTGGTATAGCTGGATCATATGGTAGCTCAATTTCCAGTTTTTGAGGAAACTCCATATTGTTTTCCATAAAGGCTGGACTAGATGGCATCCCACCATCATTGGATATGATTTCCTTTATCTCCATATCCCTGTCAGCACTGATTGCTCTTGTTCTTTGTGAGGTGTGTCAATCTCTATGGTGTCAGATGGTACCCCATTGTTGTTTTGATTTGCATCTTCCTCATGATTAGAGATGTAGAGCATTTTTTCTTGTGTCATTGGGCCATTTGTATTTTTTCTTTGAGGAAGTGTCTGTTCATTTCTTCTACCAATTATTTGATGGGACTCTATGATTTTTTCTTATTAAGTTCTGTCAGTACCTTGTATATCTTAGATATTAACCCCTTATCTGACGGGTATTAGCTAAATAGTTTCTCCCATTCTGTGCGTGGCTTTTGTATCTTAGACACTATTTCCTTTGAGGTGCAGAAGCTTCACAGAATATAGTCCCATCTATTTGTCTTGGCTTCCACTTGTTTGGACAGTTCTATTTCCTCCTTGGAGATGCAGTTAGTCTCAATGTCATATAATATTTTACCTATGTGTTGTTCTATATACCTTATGGCCGTAGGCCTAATATCAAGGTCTTTAATTCATTTTGATTTTGATATTTGTGCATGGTATTAGATGGGGGTCAGAGTTCGCTTTTTTTGCAAATGGCTAACTAGTTGTGCCAACACCACTGTTGAAAAGACTTTCCTTGATCAATTTTGGATATCTTGTCCCTTTGTCCAGATTAGTTGATTGGGTGTCTGGGGAATATTCTCTAAATACTCAAGTATTCCTCTGATCTGAGGATCTGTTTTTATTCCAATATCATGTTTTTTTTGATAACTATTGCTTTGTAATACCATTTACAATTGAGAAAAGTAATGCCTCCCATATTCCTTTTCCCAAGGATTGCTTTAGCTATTCGTGGGTGTTTATTGTTCCAAATGAATTTCAGAAGTGTTTGATCCACTTCTTTGAAGAATGTCAAGGGTATCTTTAGAGGGATTGTAATAAATCTGTACAATTCTTTGGCGAGTATTGCCATTTTAATGATATTAACCCTGCCAATCCATGAGCAGAGTATGTGTCTCTATTTCCTATGTCATCTCTTATTTATTGAAGCAGGCTTTTGTAGTTCTCTCTGTATAGGTCCTTCACATCTTTAATTAAGTTGTCCCCAAGACCTTTGAGTTTGTGGGGCGTTAATCTAAACGGGTTTTTTTTTAATGTCCATCTCTTCTCTCAATATTGGTGTATAAGAAGGCCATTCACTTTTGCATGTTAATTTTGTAGCCTGCCACTCTACTATATGAATCTATTGTTTCTAGAAGCATTTTGGCAGAGTATTCAGGGTTTTCTAAATATAGTATCATGTCATCTTCAAAGAGTGAGAACTTAACTTCTTTACCTATCTGGATGTCCTTTCTATCTTTTACTTGCCTAATTGCTATGGCAAGTACTTGAAGTACTATGTTGAATAGGAGTGGTGAGAGAGGGCAGCCTTGTCTTGTACCAGATTTTAGGGGAAAGGCTTTTAGTTTACCTCCATTAAGAATAATATTTTCCATTGGCTTTTGGTAGATGGCCTTGACTATATTGAGAAAAGTTCCTTTTATTCCCATTTTAAGAAGGTTTTTTTTTTATCAAAAATGGTTATTGGGACTTATCTAATGCTTTCTTTGCATCTATTGATATGATCATATGATTTGGGTTTTTTGTTGATATGGTGTATAATGTTGATTGATTTACGTATGTTAAGCCATCCTTGCATTCCTGAGATGGAACCTACTTGGTCGTGGTGAATGATCTTTCTGATGAGGCATTGAATTCTATTATGGAGAAGAGCAGGAAGACCTTATAAGTAGAAGAAAGGGTTTTTACCACTAAAGAATAATATTGCAAACTCAAATTAACCAGGATGACCTGATAGGTCATCATCCAGACCTTATTTGCGTAAAACCAAGTGGTATATCTTACATGCCCTTATAAGGATATGAGGAATCTGGTCATCACACAATCACTCCATATATTTATTTGCATACTCAACTAGAATGATAATTTCAATTGATAATCTAATAACCAGTCAGACTTCAGAAATAAGGAGTGGTAATGCATAATGTGTATACCCAAATTTATTAGTAATGCTCTCATATTGTGAAAATTAATGAAACTATAAAGAATTTAGAACAAGACTCTTTGCATTATAAGCATGAAATTATGTATTTCCTCATTGTGTCAGTTATTCAAATTTATCAGTAACATTCTAAGTAAATAGAAGTCACCATAATCTATCTAAATCTTTCTTTTGTTTAAATAAACCTACTGTCTAGAAAAATCATGTCTATTTTCTTCATATAATAGGGACTGATTGAGTAGGAGTGGTAATAGAGGAGGTAAGGTGCTTACTTTGCATCAGGCTAAACTAATTCAATCACTGGCACCACATATGGTCCCCTGAGCATTACCATGAATGATCTTTATCACTGAGAAAGGAGTAAGTACTGAGTACTGAGCATAACCATGTGTGAACACCTTTCCCCTAGAAAAAAAGAAACCAATTTTATCAATATAGCAAATGATCAAAATTTGTATGTCTAGATTAATTATCTTCTAACTTAAATATTTACTTGAAATGTTTCAAATATATAAATAAGATTAAAGTCCAAATTTATTAGATACAAAGTGAACACATTTTTATCTTTTCTATTCATCTAAGCATCTTTTAAAATTAATTTTTGGGGCCAGAGTGATAGTACAGTGGGTATGGTGCTTGCCATGCACATGACTTTCTGAGGTTATATCCTCAGTATCACATATGGTTCACCAAAAATGATCCCTAAGCATAGAGCAAGGATAACATCCTGAGCACTGCTGGATGTGATCCCCAAACCAAAAATGATTAAAATTACAATCAGCTCCTATGCCAAATAATTTCTACAGCAATTAATCTAGGTTTCCATAATGGAAAGTCTGAGTTAAGTTATATTTAAACAAACCCTCAGAAAAACATTTAAATATTAAGAAGCCTATTAGTTTTATTTTTTTATGCTTTACTATTTTAGTTTCTTTTTTTTTTTTTTTTGGTTTTTGGGCCACATCCGGCGGTGCTCAAGGGTTACTCCTGGCTATCTGCTGAGAAATTGCTCCTGGCAGGCACGGGGGATCATATGGGACACCAGGATTTGAACCAACCACCTTACGTTCTGGATCAGCTGCTTGCAAGGCAAACACCGCTGTGCTATCTTTCTGGGCTCACTATTTTAGTTTCTTAAGGAGTAAGTTACCTGGTGATAGAAGGAATTAAGAGCAATAATATTAGAACAAATTAAAAATAAATTTGAATCATCTTTATAGTAGTTCCTACATCACCTACTCCTTAACTTAAAAAGTAGCCAGAATTTTCACGTCACACTTTGAAATAACATTGCCTCCACTAAGTGAAATGTCTGGCAAAATTTTGATTATGGAATATCCATGAGATTTTTAAATTTTGGTCTAACTAAAATACAGCAGCTAAAATTTTGCCTTGATCAAGTTAACATCCCCATGATCTTCATGAATACAACATGTATTTTTATTACCTATATTGCCACCATATAGAAATCTGCTATGTAAAATTTTGCTTAATAAGTGTAGGTCATAATAATGTTTGGTGAGGCTTTTTTATTTCTTTTTGGACACTGGATTTTTAACTTCTTTATTCAAAATCCTGCACTCTAAATTAAAAAATAATTATTCTCTCAGAGGCCTCAGAGATAACTCTCCTGAGGGTTGTGTCCATGTCAATGATATAGTTTATAATAAATGAAGTATAACTAACAGAACTGCAGAGTGTTAGGATATTTGAAAGTCATTACTTTCTCGGTAATTTTTCTTAAAATGGCAAGTTATGCTTTACTCAAATAAAAATCATACATTTTTAAAGATTTCACATGAAATTTTTCTGTTTTAATCTATTGATATTTTACTATAACTAACATTGTTCACCTATGTGTTTTCTAAAAAGTGTTACTATTTTTATAGAGACAATTATTAGTCTAATCATATTAAAGTATAACCCAATTATCTTAGTAGATATTAATGTATATTTAATCTCAACCATATTTTAAAATTTAGACAAATATATTACTTTCTTGTCTGAAAATATGTTCTGGAATTACATATTCAAATGACCTTCCTCAGAAAAGAGTATGGTCAAATAGAAATAATGTTTATGAAAGTAAAACAATATATAATTCAACATTGATTAAAACTTTTGTGGTTTGGAGATCTTTAAGTGATTTCTGAAGACTTGTAAGGCATAGTAGAGATGCCAATAAGATGTTTGGTAAAATAGTAGACATTTGATTTTCATCTGGTAGAAAGTAGTATAATCTATATCAAAGTTAGAGCAAGTTCAAGGTTATTGTTGGCCTTAGGTCTCCTATTCATCCCAAAAGGCTTAGAATTGAGAGGATATTGTCAATATGGTATGTAAAAGGGATCTTTACACTTGTATTCCCAAGTATCTTTGCTCTTATTTGCAAAGTACAATGTTTCATTTCAATGGAATATTTGACACATAGGCTCAATAGGTCTCCCACTCATATTTTACTTTAATGATGATGCATACAATGTACAATCATTTCCTTTACTTATAAATAGCCTTAAAAGAAATCAAAGTCTGACAAAAGTTTGGATTGCAATGCATTTTCGTATTAATGTGACATCAAACATTTACTCATTATGCTCTGTTAACCCTTTACTATCAAATCCTAGCCATAGTGGCCATGCATAATCTACTTTCCACGATGCTCTAACTTAAACCAAGGTTGACAAATCTAAAGAGAGCCTCCTTTTGGTTTAAGCTCTTGGGCCTACATTGTGTTTCTGTCACAGGAGTGATGGTAAGAGGGACTAATTAAAAGTCCAATGAATGGGCCAGGGTTAAAATCACAGACTCTGCTCATTAACAGTCCTTCACCTAAGGATATTTCCAAAGAATTCTTTCCATGTCTGTAAAGAACAAAAACTGAAAGCGGGGGAGGGGGGAAGAATACATTGAGAGCAGCATTTATAAATATTTTATATATGAGTATAATTTTTTAATCACTGATCACATCAATAAAAATACCCAATATTAAGTTAAGCAGGATTTCAAATATTACTTTTCATGGGTGTACATAAATACATATGAGTGGGTAAATGGACTTTAAAGGGGAGAATCCTCTCGAAACACCAAGTAGAAAAAGAAATAGGGAAAAAAATCAGAGCCATTTTGTTAATTGTCTTTTTCCTGCTGTTTCCATGGTAATGCTGGCTGCCAGATCTCTGCAGAGTGACAGTCCAACAATTCACACACTACACCCTTTCAAGCACAGTGAATGGCCGTGAAAGAGGCCGACCAGGCACCATTCAGGAAACATGTGATATCTACTCAATGCACTACCTTTCATCCACATTTTCCAAATTGCAGTTAATTTAATTCTAAACAAATGGCTAAGGGGTACAAATGAGGATTAGAAGGAAAAGAACATCTTGAGCTCTAATGGGAATGGTTTGTGCGAAAAACAATATAGCACTTTCTTCTGTTGCCAAGAAGGCTGGATGTAAAGATGCACTTTCCCTCTTCATCTGAGGCCTTCATTTAAACTCTATATCAACAATGAGAACCATAGCAGAACATTTCTTGGCAAAATAGACTTTCTGTAGGTCTTGCCTTTCCATTTGGAAACACATTTGATACAGTACGAAGTAATTTCATTTACGGTGCAATAAAATATAAATCGGACTTTTTTACTGACTTGTTTAAAGGCTACCCGTTTTTATGTTTACACTTTCCTCAATATTTATCATCCTTCAAATTTTCAGAGCAAAGTTGTGAACTATAAATTTTCTATAATTAAATGCAAGGAACTATCTTTGTGCAGTCTAGAGCTGCATGTGAAATGTGTTTCAATGTCAGTGAAGTAGGCCATGACCATTTGAAAAAGAAAGAACAAGTGTAGGTATAAATAGTGTCCCTGCAAACTATTTAATATTAGTTGAATGAAAGAAATGAATTACCTCTCACATTCATGAAAAGTTTCAGATAATACCTAAGAAAACTCAGAAAGATGGTTAGACTACATATAGGATGAGATAATTCAAATTATTTTTTAAAAATTAAAGTGATATATTAATTTCATCAGTGAGTTTTGTGTGCTAAATTATCATATACAATTGGTAGTAGTTATACATAACATTAATGTTTAAACATATATATTCAATATCATAATTTTTACCTTGAAGTACATCTGTATAACTTCTGTTTAATTTAATTTAATTTCTAAGTGACCATTCTTATATGTGCCTTCTGATCTTGGGGAAAATATTCAAATAACTTTTTAACAGGTATTTAACTCCACTAGTTCTATTAGAAATATAAGCATATCTTATCTATAAATGTATCTTTTCTGTTCTAGTGATTATGTAATCTGCTATTATTTTATCACCAGAGAGAGTTGAGAGATACTACATTGCTCTTCAGAGAGTTTCCATGAGTCTTGATTTTCTGGTAGTTTCACAAGCATACACTTTTATCTCGTACTGATTTGTCAGTTCTCAGATAATCTATAAAGAAATGAGAGTTGTAATGACTTTGCTTTCTAAATGGATTAGTCCTGGAGGCTTTAAATATGCATTCTGAAATCTTTTCCAAGATTTAAATGGTCTCAGGATTAAAGGTATTTTAGAGATTTGACAGAGGTCTTAACATTCTCCTTGTACTGCTTGAACTCATTTCTTATACATCTTTTTGAAAATGTTTTGAACACTGGGTTTGACAACCTATAGTTGTTGAAATGCACTGGACAAAGGGTCATTTTCCTGTGTGTAGGAGCTGGTATCAGATGTTGCCCTGTGAAAAAGGCTGTGTTTGATGCAGAGATTCAGGTGGGGAGCCACTCTTATTAGTTCTTGAGGTTTTGATCTGCTAAATGAAATCTTGATGGTTTCCTTGTGAAGAAGAGTAGAAATGGATACTTTCAATGAATAGCTACTTTAGTACCTAGGAGACTGATATTATCATTTGAAGACTGAGACTCAAAACACCCAACCCTGTGTAGAGGAAAAGGACATGGCACTGAGAGTCTGAAGAGCAGGATTTCCATTCATCCTCCCACCATGCCCTTGGCTTTGTTTACTCGTCTTCAAGTCTGCATCCCAACATCCCTTGGAGAAGTCACCTGCTGAAAGAAGCTGGGGGAAAAAAATCTGTGTTTAACCATTACCAAGCCCACCACAGTGGGTAGAAGTGGGGAGAATAGCAAATTATTTGCTTTAATCTGTGAATTGCAAGACATTTTACCATTTTGTAATTGAAATAAGAAAATTCTAGTCTAATATAAAGCACTTAAAAGTAGTATATGTATATATATATATATATATATATGTATATATATGCAAGTATTCCTTGCATTCAAGGAAAAGGTTACAGAAGCTAAATAGAAGCTATTGAGGTGCTAGTGGTGCTTTTTAAGCTGTACTATATATATATGCATATATATACATATATAAGCTGCACTATATATAAGGATATATTTTTAGTAATTATTATCGAAGATCTTTTTAGAAAAGGAAAATTCCTGAATTCGATTCAAATTTTAAGAATAAGTGACATCATTTTGAAAACAAAAAAAGTAAGAGAATTATAATTATGCAATTATAATATATTTGCTTAAGGCACTGGTCACATTCCCTATTGTGGTACACAGTAGTTATTTTCTCCCAAAAGAACAAGTTTTCAAGTTTTCCATAAGGGTCTGAGCATACAAAGATTATAAAATACCCAAAAATGATATGTGAGACTGAGTAAACTTGAAATGGTATGCCTCACTGATTATATGGAAGAATAACTATAATGTCTTCTGAGCAGAGGTTCACAATTCTACCCAAAGGTCAAAGGAAGACATTACCCAAGAGTGTGACTATCACTGGTATGAAGATTATTGATTAAAATAATGATGTGCTGTGAATTATTTCTTAAGTTTCTTTTTCCCAGAGTGACTAGAAATGGGATCATCATAAAAGTCAAGAAACTTTCACTCAGACCAATGAATCTCATAAAAGCAAAATCTGGTGTGTGTCATGCATCTGCTAGTGTCCTTAACTTTCTCAAACTTCATCCAAATATAAGCCATCCAACTCAGTTTTCCTAACTTGATGGCAAAATGACACCACCATATTTCTTATTAACAGTGTTGAACTCATACAATAGTGGTACAAAGAGTGAAAACAATGTATTTACTTCAAGAATAGATATGTCTTAATTTCAAAATGTCTCTTCACATAAATTCATCTTCTGGACTATTTAGTCCTATTTTGAGAATATTAAACAACAGCTGAAAAACTTCTTTACCAAAAATGCAGGAGAAACAGAAGGACTCACATAGCATTGTCATTCCCTGGAAAGGGAAATTTGGGTCCCTTGGACCATCTCTAAAGGTCCAACAAACTGAACAAACCACAGATGTTGGTGAATTTAAAGTTGTCATCTTTAAGAACAGTGTTTCATTGTTTCCCATCACTCAGGCAACAAATAGCTCTTTTAGAAGGAAGGTCAATGTTGCTCAAATTCTTTTTACCAACAAAGCACTGATACTCTTGTCCTTTTAGAGAAAACTATCAATTATCATGGTCTTTAGTTGCCATGATTTCATGTTAAAATAATTAAAATTGAAAATTATTAACAATTATGTTATATAAACTTTGCTAACAATGAAACATGAGAACACAAATTCAAAAAAATTTCTCTTAGGTATAACTATTAAAAATATTCTCTAAAATGATTTTATTTCAAATGAGGTTTTGTAACCTTCCTTCTCAATTACCTATAGGCAACACTAGTGAACTCTTGGTTATATAAGCTTTTATATTTTTCTCTTTTGACTATTAGGAAGTTCTGCAGTATTAAAAAATAAATAAAATATTAAATTTTAAATGTTATTTTAAGTTATTAAAATATGAGAAGTTACCTAAGTTTTTTATTATCAATTCACAAATGAATATACATTATGACATGATTCTAATTTGATTACTAGATAATTCAGTACATTTACATAAAAGAATTCAGTTATCAGTAAAAATAACATACTCCTACTAACATCATTATTGATTATAACCACATTATTGAAGTATTTATTTTTAAAACAGTCCTCCAACACCTTTTTCAGAAATTAATATATTCATCACTACAATGTGCATCAATTCTATTGTGAAGTCCTTTTTTATATGAAGTCCTTTCTGAAGTTGTGCGGGTTTGTTTTCATTTTTTTTCAATCCTTTTTTAAATATTTCAAATGATTTTGTTCCATTCCTTTTCTTTATTTTGACCTTGTCAATTCTTTTCGCCATATATTATATATCCTTTACTTTGTTCCTAGTTTTTGTTTGTTTGGGGGCCACATATAGTGATGCTCAGGGGTTACTCCTGGTTCTATACTCAGGAATTACTCCTACTGGTGCTCAGGGGACCTATGAGATACTGTAGATTGAGCCCAGGTTGACTGCATGCAGGCAAGTGCCCTATGCTCTGTACTATTGCTTCAGTCCTAACTTTTAAAAAGTTTCTAACTTTTTAAAATCTTTTATACTCTGTATTTGTCTGTGGATTTATTCTTATCCAACTTTGAGTTTCATTAAAAATACTGAATATTTTCTTCACCTATATAGAATCATCTCTATTAAATACATCAGTTGTTATGCCATAAAGTTTAAAAATGATATAATGTTTTTTGGTTTTTTTTGGTTTTTGGGCCACACCCGGTGACACTCAGGGGTTACTCCTGGCTATTCGCTCTCCTGGCAGGCACGGGGTACCATATGGGGAACCGGGGGATCGAACCAAGGTCCGTCCTAGGTTAGCTCAGGCATCTTATGTCCAGCGCCACCGCCCGGCCCCAGATATAATGGTTTTATAGTTTATAGTTTTAATGTTTCTCATCATAGCATGTATTTTCTTTAATTTACTAATCTAGTTATTTAAATGAATATGTGCAAAACAATGCTACCAAACTAATTTCCCTAGATGTTTTAAGTTTGCTTCTATTATCTATTTTTCCATTGATGTTAAATTCCATGAGTTATGCTCTGAAGTAATAGAAATTTTACTATTATGAAGAACCATAATCACGTTAATGAATGAGGGAACAGTTTGGAGTACAGGTGGAGGTGGGGTAGGAGGGAGGGTGACTTGGGACATTGGTGGTGGGAATGTTGCACTGGTGAAGGGGGTGTTCTTTACGTGACCGAAACCTAATCACAAACATATGTAATCAAAATGTTTAAATAAAGAAAAAAAATTTTAAAAGATAGATAAAAAAAGAAATTTTACTGAAAAAAACTATATGATATGGTAAAAAATAATACACACATTTGAGTAATATTTTCTTTAATAGTTCATTTACATGGCATATTAACTTAAAACTAATGAGACCTGATTGCTAATAACACTGTGTAGAATTTACCTATTAAATACATATTTTAAGTGTATTTACTGAATCTAGTTATTTTTGTTTGTTTTAGAAAGTTTCTATTCCAATTTCTGGGTTTATTCCAATTTCTCTTCCCATGGATCATAACTTGAGTTGCTTTGAGAATCATAGACAGTGTGGAGGATAGAACCCAAGTAAGTTATATATATGGCAAGTGTCCTCACACTGTGATATGTCTTTAGCCCCAGGTGTACTTCTAATTTATATATACTTCTAATTTATTCCTGATTGGTTGCACTGCTGTCCTTTGAGGGAATTTCAACTGATAGAACTCTTTGTTTCATGAGTTCTAAACTCCATATTTTCCTCATAGTTCCACAGAATTTTTAATGGCTCTGCCAAATTCTAAGCCTCTTAGCATGTTCCTCAAAAGTGAAATAACATCTCAATGGAACAAATAATATAGATTGTAAACTTACATCTCTGAATTAAAATCCATAGACTTGTCCCACAATCTACAGGTATTCACTAACTTTGGATCTCTCTGATGCTTTCAAGGACACAGCTACCTAGAGTAGAGAGTAGGACACTTGCCTTGCACACACACAGATACACACACACACACACACACACACACACACACACACACACACACACGCAAATAATGAACAATTCTACTCTTTCTTCCTTATCCCTAAGTAATACATGTTCACCCTCTTTCTTATTTTCTGACCTCTCTATTTGTCATTGCTCTTCATTTCTTACTAAGCTGTTTTTCTTTATCTGATTTAGGTACTATTATCTGCAATTAGGAACTGTATTGCTTCCAGTAGAACCATAATTGTAACCCAATACATTTTTTCTTAAATGCAAAACTTTAGATAAAGTCACATCCCAATCACAAAACTTCAGTATCTTTAAATGTCCTTTAGGTAAGTCAAAATAATGGACAAGAAGATTTTGTAGAGAGTTTTCTGATCACTCTTAGCTTTTGTACTTTTACAACCATTTAACTAATCATCTTTCTATTTATCTTTTATTCAAATTTAATATAGCAGTTTCTCCCCTTAGTACTGTCTTTACTATTTATCTTGAGAAAATTATTCTTATTTTTAATATAAATTTTAATTATTTTCTTCAGAAATGCTAATCACCAAAGACAAAATTTCTACATGCTATCATAGATCTCTGTGCACATAATTGCTGATTATATTGTCTTATTGTTTCTTATTATACAATTTGCATAACATGTGGAGAATATTCAAAAGTAGTTATGTAACAAATTACTGAAAATTTAGTTGTAATAAAAACAAGAGAAAATCTATAGTTTGATCTAATTTATATGAGAAAAGACTATAAAAAGCACTTATGCATCTATATCAACAACCATATTGATAAAATAATTGCAAGACTGTATGGCAAATAGTTATAATAGCTAAAAAGCTGCTTTAAGACAGATCATTTATAAGACAATCTCATAAAAGAGATTATAAGTGTTATTCCTAATTTTATTTCATCCAAACAGAAATTTATAGCATCTGGAATTTTAGGGGTTTTTTTGTTTTTGTTTTTGTTTTTTGTTTTTTGCTATTTGGGCCACTCCGGTAGCCTTCAGGGATTACTCCTTGCTCTGAACTCATAAATCACTCTTGGCAGATTTGTGGACAATAGAGGTTGCAATAGGGGTCTACAAGGAACCAGATCTACTGTATACAAGGCAAACACCCTACATGCTCTGCTATAGCTCTGGCTCCTCAGGTGATTTTTTTTTAATACCACTTTTTTTTTTTTTTTGGTTTTTGAGCCACACCCAGTGATGTTCAGGGTTTACTCCTGGCTACGTGCTCAGAAATCGCTCCTGGCTTGGGAAAGGGGATCGAACCACAGTCCACCCTAGACTGGCATAGGCAAGGAAGATGCCTTACCTCTCCACCGCTCTGGCCCCTTTATATCACTTTCTGAGTGGTTTTGTAACATTGGAGTTTGGGTCTTTGATTCAATAAATTATAATCAACTGCATATTCTATTCCTAGACTGTAATGTAAAAAATATTGACTGGTTGTGAGAAAGGAAAAATAACTTTACATCTGTTTTTGAGTTACATACAAACCTTTAGAAACATTTTAATATGTATTTCTGCCATGTTATTAAAAACTGTATATTATATTAATAAAATATCCAGAAGTTAGATTTTATAATTTAATATCTCTCCCTTTCCTCTTCTCCCTTTGCTCCAGTCTCAGTTGGTCAACTATGTCTCTGATTTGGTTGAGGTGGGAAGAATTTCAAGGGATAATCACTGTTTGACTAAACGTTTCCTTCAGTTTTGTCACCAAACAGATATGTTTTTTAGACTTAGACATGACAACTCTGAATTTCTTAAGATTTTACTACTTGGTATATTTTTCTGTGGTTTCCAACCACATTGTAAAACCAAGCTCAATTTCTTTTCCTTTATTGATTCATTGTGAACCGAAGCCCCAATCTCTTTTCTCTTATCTATTAATGACCATTTGAAGATATTTTTTATTTCTGAGTCATTTCTTTTCATAAAAAGTTTCTAATATAACTTAAATAAAGATTAATCAATATGGGGATAGTGACTGTTTGAAACAAATATATGTAGCTGTATAATTATTTTTCTTCATAGATGAACATATTTTTGTCAAAATCTTGTATTAGTTCACATGTATTTGTACATATTTGCACAGATATTAGCCATGTTATTCTCACAAGGACTTGAAAATAGGTACAACTAATATCCCTGCAGTACAGATGAAGTAATGGAGAGCCCAATAGTGAAATTACTTGTGTAAAGTCAAAGAGTATGCAGTGATAGAATTAATATTTGAGAGTATATATTTGATATCTGAGAGACTTCAGAATTTCTCCATATATTGTCATATGCTATCTTATGCTATAAAGCATAATACACTGACAATAATACCACAATGACAAGTGTGTACTTTGCTGTTTGTGTTATTCTCAGTGTATAGCTAGAGAATTTTTATATAGCCATAAGCTACTTTGAAAATTACTTTTTTCTGAAAGATGCTACAATATAACACAAAACTATCACTTAGTAGTTAACCTCTTCCTTTTTAAAACTCAATTCAATTCTACTTTCTTGCATCTTTAAAATTTTAAAGATTAAGTCATTAAGCAATACTTTTAAATACAATAACTTCTATTTTAAGCATTATATTTCAAATTATAAATATGAACATTGAAAGAGAATTCATATAAATCACTAAGAAAAAGTTAGACAAAATATTTGTAATGACATTTTGCCAATGTATTTTGGAAACATGAACTTTTAAATTTATTGATTTGAGACTTAACCTGTGGAAACAGAAAACATACTTCCCACTTAGATTACAATGTGCTTTTTGTTTTAAAGTTAAAAAAAATGGAAGGCAATCAGGAAAACCTCCCACTCATATTAAAGTGAAAACTAGTATTTTTTTTTTCATTTTTGTGATTAAAAATAATATAAAACTTGTCTTCTTTAATAACTCTTGGAAGAAGTAAAGAAACTGAACTGGAAATAATTACATCCTTGGCAGGCACAGAGTGACACCATGTGGAATAAAATAGAACAGAGTTACCCCCACCAGGCTGACACATGGTCTCTACCCATAAGTGTGTTCGAAAGTAAACAACAGAAAACTAAAAGTTAACTTTCAAAGTAACTTGCCTTCTTTACCTAAATTTGCCTTAGATTTGTCATTAAAAATATTTATTGAAATTGCTCAGTCAAGAAGACATTTGTTATCACAGTGACATTGGTCATGTTTCATTTGAAATGGTCTATGAAATAGTCTTTGCTTTAAAGGGAGAATAAAGCCAATGCTAAGCATTATGATTCTATATGCTTGAGCAAATATTTAAGGAATTTTTACCTCTTCTCTCCAAGATACACAAAATTTTAGTTGTACTTCTGTCTGGAAATTCCCATAATCTAAGACTACTTAGTATATAGCTCATAGATTAAAAACTTAACTATGAGCTTTCTTCTCAAAAATATTTCAGAAAAAATTCACAACTATTTGTTTTATAAACAGCCCCCAAATAAAAATCCATTGATGCTATAAGAGAAATCCAGAACTTCCCTTAAAAATAGGGGCCCGGGAGATAGCATGGAGGTAAGGCATTTGCCTTTCATGCAAAAGGTCATCGGTTCAAATCCTGGTACCCCATATGGTCCCCCGTGCCTGCCAGGAGTGATTTCTGAGCATGGAGCCAGGAGTAACCCCTGAGCACTGCCGGGTGTGACCCAAAAACCAAAATAAATAAATAAATAAATAAATAAAATTAAAAAAATAATTTCATTTTGAAGTGACTGACATTAGGCAAAAATAAATAAGTAAAATACTTCAAATTCTTTCAGTAGAAAAAGTGCAAGAATAGGAAATAAATATTTTCATTTATTCATTTATTCTGCAAATAGTGGTGGAGCATATATTTCAATTCATTTATTTAGAGAGTATAAGAGATAACTTTATGCAGTAAATTTCTTCTCTGGACTTTCTAGCAGTACAGTGAAATGTCAGGAAAGAAAGGAACTTAGACTATTGATCAAAAACCCTGTAGAATTTATGCAAAAAAAAAGTACTTCTCTATAGAACAACAGCACACATTTTAATGATATATTCTGAAAGATCTTTTAAAATCACAAAACACCTGGAAGAGTGGCTGGGGTATTGAGGGTTAGTGGTTACAACACCTGCCTTTCAAACAGGAGGACATCAGTTCCACTCCTATGTGTACACATCGTGGTCTTGGCACTTGGGCAGTCTATGATCCCTAATGTTGCAAGCAATTTCCAACTGTATAAAGTCAGATGTGCATGTACACCATTGAATGCAAACCTTGGGGGCATCCTCTCTAAAACACATATGTAATCAGTCACTGTAGCCAGGATTACCATCCTTGCCTCCTTCTCTGCTGCCCTGAACATGTGTATAATGAGCACAATTCAAAGCATATTGGCCAAGATTGTGAATACCACACCTTGAAGTGCTATCCCCAAGGAGAACCACTATCTGTTTCAGTGTACAAGTAGCTTGGCTAGCTAGGTGTACTATTCCAGATGGCATCAATAGGTGAAAAAGGGAAATTAATTAATTATAAAGTAGTTATAAAACAAAAATCAAAGTAACTCATTTGTATATTTAATCGCATGTTTTAATAGCATCACATTTACATGAATTGAAATATTCTTTTTCTGGGAGGCTGATAAATTTGAGGTCACACAGAGAAATTTGAATTGTATTTTATTTTATTTGGGGGACATACTGGGACAGATGTGGTCGAGGTTTACTCCTAGTTCTGCACTCTAGGCCAGTACAGGGAGCAGAACCAGGGTCAGCCTCATGCAAGGCAAACAGCTTACTCTCTGTACTATCTATTTCTCTCCAGTCCCCACACCAGGTGAATTTAAGGGACTCTTCTTGACTCTATGTTCTCACCAAACCTCTACATGAATTAGAATTCTGCGTCCATCTGTACTTATATCATTCACCCTTCTTCTATTGTCTTTTTCCACTCTTCTCTCGGAGTCTCCAATTTCAAACCCTGTGTGTCCTGGATACATTGTCTTGGTTGGTAGCAAGGTTAATTTGCAACAACTCTCCTTCCAATTTAAAATGTGCTTCCAAATGATCTAGGAGGTTACACAGTAATTTATATGAGTCATTAAAAATCAAAACAACAATAACTAAAAGAACGCTGGAACAGTACTGAGGGTAGAGCATTTGTCTTGCATAGGGTTTACACTGTCTATTCCCAGCATCCCTGTTAGAAGAGCTAGGAGTAACACAAAGAGCTAAACAAAGAGCTAGGAGTAAGCCCTGAGCAGTACTGTGGGTGGCTCAAAACAAAAACAAATAAAAAAAAAACCCACTTAGGTATATTTTACAGTATACCATGATATGCAAAATTGCCCATTTTTTTTGGCATAAAATAGTTCTAGATTCACAAGGAGTGTCAATGCATTCACCCATCTAAACTTTGAGTTGCTAATGAAGTTTAATTATTTTTTTACAATTCTGAATCTTTCTTTGATCTTTTTCTTTTTTTTTTTTCTTTCTTATTTTTATTGTGGTCGAAGTGAATTAAAATTCGTTCACAGTAATATTTGAGGCACATAGTGACAAAGAATGAGGGGCATTCCCACCACCAGTGTAGTCCTCCTTCTACCCCTATTCCCAGCATGCATCCCACATCTCCCTCCTTTTACCCTCGTGGTCTTGTTTTTCTATACAAATATAATTGGACAACTTTTTCGCTAGGTTGTGATTTGATCTTGATGATAAATTTCTTCTGTCTTTGGCTTGGTATATGTACCATACCAGTAGGTGAAATTAAAATTAGTTAATGTCTGGGGCCAGAGCGTTAGTACAACAGGTCTTTGCATAATGCCAACCCAGGTTTGACCTTTGGCATCACAGATGGCCCCTCCAGCATGGTCAGGAATAACTCCAGCATGCAGTTACCACTGAGCACTGTCAACTATGTTCTAGTGCTATATTCAGTCTTTGTTCACTTTGTGTTTGGTGGTGAGACACAGGGAGTGGGTAGGGTAAAGGATATACAGAAATTAATATCAAAAATGTAAGTGCCACATAAAAAGTAAATAAGAGGAGTAAATAGAATATTTTTACTTTAGTTGCTTAACTTTGGAACTTATTCTTAAAATATACACATCCATTAAAAGTACTTTTTTTCATCTTGAAAAAAAATTGATGTGGAATATATGACAAATTTCCAGTCTAGTATCACTGGAACTTTCCTTTATTCTATAGTAATCTAAAAAAATTTAATGAAGATTTATTAACAGCATGAAATCTGAGAAAAGATAATCCTAGACAATCTTTCCCCAAAGAAATTCTATATACCATAAAGGAACAAATGAATTAAGTGATTGTTTTTCAAAAAATAATAGTTCAAGATACTAACATAAAAATTATATTTTGAAACTGAGTATTTTGAATTGTTTTCAAAATAACTTAATCTCAACTAGTGTTGAATAGAGCCTAAATAATAGATGACTTTTAAGGGAGGAATTTGCTTATGACTATTGAGAATCCTCTGTGAATAGTGGGCTTTCTTTTTATTCCTGGCTTTCTCCTATTGCAGAGAAAATAATACCTAGATTTATGTGCTTCTGACTTAACGATCTCTTCCTATAATGCCAGCGATCAATTAAAAATACAAGATAGTAAATTCAAGGATACTTTTTAGTGATTTATTGCATTTTGGTTTTACATTTACTGTTACAGAATTAGAAATGTCGTATGGATACACACCTATTGACATTTCTAATTGTCTTTAATTGCAGACAATTTGAAGGTAAAAATATTGCTCTTCAACCCATTCATTAAACCTAAGGTGAAATTAGATTTCCTTAATAGATAGGTATTCTAACAAAAACAGACTCTGGTAGAGGACGTGGTGTTGGGACATTGTATGCATAAAATCCTAACATCAGTACTATTACTAACCACAGTGCCTCAAATAAAATATATTTAAAATGACATATATAAGGTTAACATGAGAGAAAACATAGAGCATAAATGAAAATGCAGACATAAACGGCCAAGATATATTCCGTGGTGATGAATGATATGATTGAATGAGGAATAAATATACAACTCCAGTGGGAAAAATATTCTACAAGCAATTTGTAAATGTATGACTAATGTTAAATTGTACTTATTAATAGATAATTATAATAAAATTTGGAGTTAGTTTTAAGTAGTAAATGTGCTCAAGTTTGAGAATCTAAACAATCTATTTGTAAGTGTGAAAAAATTAAGTAAAACTTGTGAATATAGTACCCACTCAATAAAATAGAACTTAATTTTCCAATATATTTAAAACTTGAACCTAAGCACTGGGGCCCGGGAGATAGCATGGAGGTAAGGCATTTGCCTTTCATGCAAAAGGTCAATGGTTCGAATCCGGTGCCCCATATGGTCCCCCGTGCCAGCCAGGAGCAATTTCTGAGCATGGAGCCAGGAGTAACCCCTGAGCACTGCCGGGTGTGACCCCCCCCAAAAAAAAAAAAACTTGAGGATTTTAACAAAAAGTTGCTTTTTGTTTACAATATAACTTTTAGCATTTGAGCCAAATTGAATGTTTTGATTTTGTGTGCATGTATTATTAGTGTTATTTCATTATTTTCATTTTTTAACACATTTGTTGTTTTCAAAATACAAAAATCATTTGAACTGGAAGGGTGTCATGTATAAAGTAGTCAGAAGGAGAGAGAGATTAGATGATCTGATTAGTGTGACATAGGATAAAAGGGACACACAAGGGAGAATTGAAATAAATTCTTAAACTCTGAGAACAGAAATGAAATTATCTGAGAGGGGAGGGCAGTGGAGAGGATTGGATTCTATGCTATGGTCAGTGTTGAAAGGATATTGGATCTAAAATTGGTGCAATGTGGTAATGCTGTGTTTCCAAACACTTTTAAACCAACGGTTCTTCAGTAAATTTCATATATTTAAAATACATATACATAAACCCCTTTAATTTTGACAAATTATTTACATAGTTGTTTGCAATAGGTTTTCAGGTTTATAATGTTTCCACCTTTAATAACAGACCTCTCCTCCACTGACCCAAGATTCCTGCCAATCCTCATCTTGACTGACTCCTTGACAGACTAATTTTTAGATCACTTGTTGTAACCTGAATATCATGCATATAGTAGTAGTACTGGAGCTAGTAGTTTCAATATTTGCTCTATATCCTAGAAGGACCCGGAACCCCTAATTTTTTCCCCTATTAATACTTCCAGACCACTTTTTCTTGCCTCCCTCTCCATCTCTCTTCTCCCTTGACATTTTTCTTGCTGTAATCTTGAGGCAGTATCTTTTCAGATTTGCTACCTAGTATTCTCTATACCACATTTTATTGAGAACATATAGTATATGTCATTGCTCTTCTGATTTACTACACTTAATATAAGCTCAATCATTTTCATCCATGTTGTAACAGAGAGTAGGATTTCATCATCCTGTGGCTGCATAATATTCCATTATATCTATGTCAAACAATCTCACCAGTTGAGATAAATTTTAAATTTGAATCAACTTTGATTACATAAAGACAGTCAGGGCCCGGGAGATAGCGTGGAGGTAAGGCATTTGCCTTTCATGCAAAAGGTCATCGGTTCAAATCCCGGTGCCCCATATGGTCCCCCGTGCCTGCCAGGAGCAATTTCTGAGCATGGAGCCAGGAGTAACCCCTGAGCACTGCCGGGTGTGACCCCCCCCCCCAAAAAAAAGACAGTCAGAGTAATAATGCATAGTTAAGGAACATGCGTTGAATAACCTGAGTCAGATTTTATCCCACACATCATCTGACCAGTAGCCTAGGAGTGAATGGCCCCGGAAGATCTTGGGCATTGCTGATGGTTTGAAGAACCACAGATAAAACAGTAACACAGCATCCTTGGGCCCTAGCACTGAACTATTAGTCTACTTGCTAAATAACACCAGAAGTAACACCCTCAGCCTCTCTGTGCTTGAAAGTATCTCCCTACTTTTCAAAAAAAAAAAAAAAAGAGGAAATTAAAAGTAGTCTTTTATTTGATGATAATCAAATATTAAAGCATTTTATCTCAGAAATATAGTATTTCCCAGTATATTTTCAACTACATTATATCAAGAACTGAACTTTCATATTTAATATTATCTTCATTAAGCAGTTACTATTATTCCATGAATCAGTAAAATAACTTTAGAGTTGCCATTTTATAATATCATGAAGTTAGTAAGGAAAGAAATTTTCAGCCCTTAAAATATAATTTTCACTTAAAATCATATCAGTTTGAAATATAAATGAGGTATAGTGTGGAATAAAATTAACAGCATTATCTTTCATTATAGGGATATTTGTTCAGGGACTTGCATTTGCAAAATTTTCAAATAATATGTTAAAGCTGCTTAGATTTATTATGTATAAATTTTATCTAAAATATTAACATAATATAATCATCAACTTTTTAGCAGTAATATATATGTTAGTTATATGGGAAATGGAGCATGTGGCCAGCCCTAGTTTGAAACCCATAATCATATATGGTCTTCGGCCAATGCCATATAAGTTCTTTAGCCACTACAAGTAATAATCCTTGAACACAACCCTCAAAAATAATAATAATAATAATAATAATAATAATAATCCCTGAACATAACCCTGAGCAAAGAACCAGAAGTAAAAACGAGTATTATCAATTGTGACAACTCACCCCACAAAAAACAAGGAAATTAAACTTGTATTGATGTTTGCAATGTATTTGCATCAAACTGTATTAAAAATATGGATTTATGGGTATATATTAAGCAAATATAGTTGTATAGTTCAGTATTATTAGTAGAATCTAAGGAAAAGTTATAAATTATTCACAGTAAAATCCTTAACATTTTTATATGCTTAATTTTTCTATCACAAAAATTTTTTAATTACAAGTAAAAGAATATTCCACATTTTTGTCTTAAAGAACCCTTCTTATTAAAAATGTAAAGACCAAGTACTTAAGTAGATTAAATTGCATGGTCAATTTAAAGTATTAAAATGAATAAGTACATCAAGTTGTTAGTGACACATATTTTACATGCCTAAATACTAAGCAAATATTTTCTTTAGGAAAACGATAAACAAATGGAAGATTTTAATTTCAATCTGTATGTGTAGCTATGACTTTGTGGTCCAAGAAAAATTTAGCATTTTGGTTTCTTGACCTCCCAGCGACCTGAAT
>PVKC010012897.1:7766-23500 GCA_004027635.1 Crocidura indochinensis
GGAATCCTAGAACATATTCCTCCCCAGATAAGAGGAGACAGCTGCATTTCCTCTTCTCCAAATTGAACTGGTGGAGCTGATGTTGGCAGGGATGATTTGGCAAGATTTAAAAAGGATTTTCTGTTCTTCAAGGTATAGGCTACAGGGGCTGGAGAGATAGCATGGAGGTAAAGTGTTTGCCTTGCATGCAGAAGGTCAGTTGTTTGAATCCCGAATCCCATATGGTCCCCTGAGCCTGCTAGGAGCGATTTCTGAGCGTAGAGCCAGAAGTAACTCCTGAGCACTGCCAGTGTGACCCAAAAACCAACAATAAATAAATAAAAAGGTATAGGCTACTTTGGCCACTTTTTAGGCTACTTTGGCTACCATCCACTACTTTTTCAAATACTTGATGTTTCTTTATTGTCTTCATTTCTTGTACCTTTTGAAATAGTTAGTTACCAAGAACTAGGTCTTCTTGCCTCCAACTAGCCATTCACTTTTACCTGTCCGACACAGGTAAAGGTGGCCCATAACTCATGAATCTCTTACCCTGACTCATCCTTCCTCTTGTGCTGCCATTTTACTCAGAAATGTATAGAACACTGGATAATCTCATGATTTCTCTTCACTGTTCGTATAACCGCTCAAATTTAGATGTATGTGAGTCTTGTTTGTTTATTTTGAAAAAGGCATTGGAAGCTAGAGCAATGGGAAGTACAGTGGATAAGACATTTGTCTTACAGAGGGCCAAAATAGGCTTGATTCCAAACATCTCATATGGTTTCCTGAACGCCACCAGGAGTAATTCTAATTCCTGAGTACAGATTCAGGAGTAACCCCTGAGCATTGAAAGGCATGACTCCCAAGCTCAAATAAATAATTAGCAGCACTGTTGCTAATTTTAATCACAATAAGTAGACTTACTTTATTTCAAACCCACAGTAAATTTTAGTAGCTAGGGAATATTTTATTGTTTACATTTCCTTAATTTGACATACTGTTCAACTATTGTAGACTGCTTTGGTGTTTTGCTATGACAAATTAGATTAGAAAGAGCAGCTTTGTACATTGTGTAGAAATAAACTTAATCTAATCTAATCTTACCTGACTATACTGTATATAACCCCCTGTTTTTAGATGCAAAGATAGCATTATTACTGTTCACACAAAAGAATAATCCTAGATTTCTTCACGTAAGTATGCAGGAAGTTTTCTTTGTTTCTTTATTTTATTTTTTATTTTATTTTATTTATTATTATTATGATTTTTTTGTTGTTGTTTTTTTTGGGTCACACCCGGCAGTGCTCCGGGGTTACTCCTGGCTCCATGCTCAGAAATTGCTCCTGGCAGGCACGGGGGACCATATGGGGCACCGGGATTCAAACCGATAACCTTTTGCATGAAAGACAAACGCCTTACCTCCATGCTGTCTCCCGGGCCCAGTTTTCTTTGTTTCTAAAGGCTCTATTATATGGGCATATTACAGTGTATTTAAATATCACCACTTAATGGAGATTGGATTGTGTTCAGTTCTTTACAAAATTCAACACTATTGCAATGAACAGTCTTGGACAGCTGTTATTTCATTCACAAACAGTTTTTTTCTGTGTGGAGAAATTCCAGAAGTTGATATAAAACAGAGTGGGGCTGGAGCAATAGCAACAGGGCATTTGCTTTGCATGTGACTAACATAAGTTCAATCCCTGGCATCCCATATGGTCCCCTGAGCCTGCCAGGAGTGATTTCTGAGTGCAGAGTCAGGAATAACTCTGAAATAATAATAAGGAATAATAATAAACCACCAGTGGTGCCTCCCTTGAAAAACAAAACAAAACAACAACAGCAGCAACAGCAAAAGATATAACAGTAAATAAATATTTGATTTCAGGAGAGGTAGTATAGGTGGTGAGTGATGCTGTGGACCCCAATTTGATCTCTGGCACCACAAATGCTTTTCTGAACATTGTTAGTGGTCACTCTTGAGCCCAGAGCCAGGAATGAGCTACTGAGCACCATCAGGCATGGCCCCAAAACAAAAATGTGGGAAGTGCTGGAATTCAGGGAACATGGAGTGTTGGAATAGAATCTGGGAAATTTTCATTGTGAGTGTTACTTTATTCCACTTGCAGCTAAGTGTTAGTATTAAAAGACAAAATGATGCTTAAGTATTTCCTCTCAGAAACTCAATGCTGATAAAATAAATCTGCAGCTTTGTGAATGTCTAAATTTACTTCATATTATGTACCATTTGTACCATTTTCTTTATTGTTATTATAGACTGCATCATCACCCAAGAGTCAGGATTTTCTCATTTCTTTATTTGTTCAAAATGATTTAGTTTGATGACTATATGGTTTTTAGAGCCTTACAAATTAGGTAAAGCTGAAACTATAGTACAGCAGGTAAGGCACATGGTCGTCTTGCACATGGTTGACCGGGGTTCAATCCCTGTCATTCTGTTTGGTCCCCTGAGTACTACCAGGAGTAATTCTTGAATGCAGAGACAGGAGTAACCTCTAAGCACCTCTGGGTGTGGAGTCTTTCCCTCTCCCCCACCAAAAAAAAATTAGGCAAATATCAGGAAGATGACAGTTTCAGTCTAAGTTATTGCTAGCACTAAAACAGTCCTGAAATGCTTCAGCCTGGATTAAGAACACATTTCTTTCATCTCTGCCATGTGTCTTCATTCACAAAGCTCTGAAGGTGGGGAGTTCTTCTGGCTACAGACACATTGACTTATTCATTAAGGCTTGGAATCTGACAGATATATTTGTTTTCCAGACTATTCAGATTTCCTCTCATATATTTTATTTGTGACATTTGGTATCCTGTTCATTAGCTAAAATAATAAAAAAATCAAAGTAAAAAAAATCTCTTTAGAAGGACATTTCAACTACTGTACCTGCCAAATTCTACTTTGGGCTAAGATGAGATGATCCATCTGTAGGGAATTTTTCCAATTTTCTGAAACACCAAGGTTAAATAAAAACATCTCAAAATTGATAACTTAGATATTTATCCTCATTTCCTTACATAAATAACCTAAAAAAGAGAGCCAAATTATAACTTTTATTTTTTTGAGAATCTGAATTTTTTTCCATATTATATTGAGCAAACAGAATAAAATAATTATTTACCTTGCTTCTTGAGTTTTAGAAACACTTACCTGATATCTGAAATCTTTGGGGGCACTTAAATAAAGCAGTGGAAATAATTTGTGATAGAACAAGGCAAGAAATGCTATTGGGAAATTAGAGAAAAGTTTATTTTCTTAATATTAGAAAAAGAAAGCTTTTAAAGAAAGTTAATGGATTGTAGAAAAAAATTAAAATGTTGAAGGATTTGGCTTATGGTTACCCAGGATACAATCCGTGGAATCTTATGACATTTATCCAGAGTGTTCTTTATTTCCAGGATGGAAAGAATTTAGGGGAAAAAAAAAGGAAAAAAAAAAAAAGAAAAGGATCTTAGATAGAAATAAAACCTCTGGCATGCCAAAAGATTTTTCAGAAGTATGCCCACCAAGGAGAGGACATTTTTCTATGAGACAAAGAACCTAAACCATTCTAGGCTGGGGACTTCTAGGCCATTCTAGGCTGGGGCCTTCTAGGAATTGGTCCAGACTTCTGGGAAAAAGACAAATAAACACCCTGCTGAAATATGAAAAAATATGAGATCTTAAAAAACATCAGCAGAATTCCTTAGTACTTATTATCACCTAAACAAACCAGGACTAACTCTTTTAGAAAATAAACAATGATATACAATTTGAAAATGAAGAATGAAATTATTTGGGAATTTGGACATGGTTCATTATTAATTGAACCAAGTACTCTCATCATCAATAGAACATATAACTAATACCTAGGGGCAGAGAAAGAGCACCACAGACCAAGAGGGATGTTTTGTGTGCAGGAGGCCTGGGTTTGATCCCTAGGACCACAAGGTTCTCTTGACTGTTGCCAGGAGTAATTTCCAAGCACTGAGCCAGGAATAGCCTCAAGACAACAGATTGTCACTCAGAAGCAATAGGCAAACAAAAGACCACATTTAAATGATTTCCCTGGACCAGAGAGATAGCACAGCAGTAGGGTGTTTACCTTGCATGCAGCCAACCTGGGACAGACCAGTAGGTTTGATTCCGGCATCCCATATGGTCCCCTGAGCCTGCTAGGAGCGATTTCTGAGTGCAGAATCAGAAGTAACCCCTGAGCACTGCTGGGTGTGACCGAAAAACAGAAAAACAAACGATTTCCTTCCATTCCCTTTGTTGTTGCTCTGCCTTCATGCTTGGTTGTGGTGCTTGCATTTGTGACTGTGGAATGCAATAGAACAAAAATTAATTTTGCTAATGACACCTTGCTGAGTGCCAGATATCACCCACTCTGCTGCAACACCAGGGGTTTCCAGATGGAAGCTTGGTGATGTAAGGAGCACCAAGAATGAAATTCGAGACCTAGTTTGCAAGGCAGGTGCTTTCAGCCACTGAGCCAACTCCTGAGTTCCTATACCTAAAACTGTTAAACCCTAATTTGAAGTACAGATCTACCTTGATTTAGGAAAGAGTTGACTCAATAAAGCCATCATTACAGTTGAAAATGTCTTGAAATAAAACTGCATTTATCATGGGACCAGAGCGATTGCTCAGTGGTAGGGCTTTGGCCAACCCCAACAGACCTCAGTTTGATTCCCAGCATCTCATAGGATTCCCCAAGCCTGCCAGGGGCTATTTCTGAGCACAGATCCAGAGTAACCTTTGAGCACTTCTGAGTGTGACATGAAAACAACAACAACAACAACAAAATGCATTTACTCCACCTAGCCCAACAAACATCATATCTCAGCTCAACCCACCTTAACCATGTTCAGATATTGACATTAGCCTCCACTTGGACAATATAATAATACAAAGCCTAGCCTAACCTTTTTGTTTGTTTTTGTTGGAGGTCATTCAAAGTGGTATGTGTAGGTGGTTCCTAGTGGTGTTTGGAGACCCTGCAGTGCCTGTGACTCCTCCTACAAGAAAATATGTGCCTCAAGTCTTTGTTCTCTCTCTCCCTGAGCCTCTACCCAGTTCATTTTATAACCAAGCATTGAGTATCTCGTATGGTTGGTTGAGCAGTATGGGAAAGTATTCTAAAGAGCATAGTTGTCATTTTTTAAATATAAGAAAAACAAAATAGTATGGTAATAACACCCAGAAACAATAGAGACAAAAGTCAGGAGATCCAGCCCAGAATAGAAAACTCTCCACAAAGAGTGGTGAGTGTAGTTAGAGTAGAGAAGGGTCTACTAGGACTATGATAGTTCGAACTGAATGCTCTGGACAAGAACATGGCATTGAAAGTGAAGAAACTAACAGGCAAGGCACCCCTCCAACAATAGTGCAAATCACACTGTCAAAAAGAGAAGAGAGAGAAATAATTTGCCTGCCCTAGAGCAAGGCAAAGGTGACGGGTTGAGGGTGAGAGGGAAATGGTGGGAGACATCGGAGATGGAAAGGGTGCAAGAATGGTGAGGAATGATGTCCATTGTATGACTGAAATCCAACAATGAACAATTCTGTAACATGGCGCTTAAATAAAGTTTAAAAATAACAAAGGGTAGGAGTTGTTCTTGATCTAACAGTTTGCTGAATGCCTCAGCTCCAGCCTCTGCCAGCATCTTTGGCTGTTCCATATATCTGTATGTACATATATTTATATATACTTATAGATACATATAAAGCCTGGCAAAAGAGCAACATGGGAAGGAATATTCCTATAGAAGATCTCCCTTTAAGACCAGTATTTTTCTACTTTTGTACCATTATTGGATTGGAAAATTTTTTAGTCAAATTGTCATAAGTCAGGACAGAGTGTAAATGGGGGGATTTTTACTCACTTGAATGTAGTCGGCGCAGCAGCTGAAACCAATTCAGAGAGACCTTTTCAAATTGATTAAAAAGTAGATATGATCCAGAGATATAGTAAAGGGGTAAAGTATTTGCCTTTCATGTGACCGATCCAGATTTGATCTCTGGCACCACATATGGTCCCCAGGTGTAAAGGAATAATCCCTGTTTGAAGTATGGCCCCAAAACAAAACAAAGTAGATTCCATTAAATTTAAAGGGACCCAAAATAAATGTTTATTTATTAAAAAGTAATAAATAAAACCATAGACAGAGCCAGTATATGGGTTATTTGCCCATTTGGCCAGGCAGGCAGCCGAGAGGCAAATACAAACTTGGTCCCAGTAGTGGCAGGCAGGGACTTTAATTCTGGAAACTTTATGGGCCCCCAGGCACCTTTGACACTTGAATTGATGCTGGATCTGTGGCCTTGATTAGAGCCTTGGTATTCTGTTGGCAGAGCTGAAACCCTGCATAACGTGCTGCCAGCATGTTTCCTGAACTCGGGGTAACACATATTGGCCAGTGGGCTGTGCTGGTGGCTCCCAACCTTACCCCTGGGACTTCCCTAGAGCCATGACATCTACCCGGGACATGTACCCATTCGGCCTTGGCATTGTTGCCTTGTCTTCTCCAGGTCCTTCCTATTGTGCCTTTGGCAAAGTACCAGGGGCCTCAGGAACCTGAGGTCCACCCCATTAAATCCTGTCTTTGTGTTTGAGGTTTCCCGATGCCATTTCTGTGCCATTTACAGGACTACTGTGTGTCCCCCCTAAGTATTGGAAACAGGACAGAAAGGACTAAGTTGGGTTTAAAATAGTTGGATTTTAATATGGATCATTTTTTGTTGTGGCCACACATCTTGCTGAGGGGATACTCCTGACTTATTGCTCAGGGGTCCCTTTTGGGGGTAGTCAGGGACTACCATGGATTGTTGAGGGCAGAACCTTGGCCTTTTGCATGCTGAGTTGTGCTATGCTCCTCCCATTGAACACTCTGGCCCTAAGTCTCTTTTTATCTCTCAACTCTTTATCTCTTGCAACTTAGTGCTTGAAGAAACTGAATTATTAGTTTCAGACATTTCCCACAGTCTGAATTTACTGATATGAATTTTACCTGCCGTGTCCTATCAGAGAGTATATGGGACTTTTAAGAGGGGCATTTTCAATCCCGTGGGTCCCTAAATCTAGCATCTTTGTAGCATCCTTCAACAATTTAAATTTATTCCTGATGTCTTTCCATTGATTATAATTATTCTTCATGTGATTTTCTTCACATATTCTTCATGTGATTTTGAACCTCCAAGACCAAGTCCCACTGTTATGATTGCCATTATGGGTTAAAGGGTTACACTCACCTTCCTGTGCCAGGGTTCACTAGGCCATGCATGGGCAGTGCCTGAGATGGAACCCTGGACACCCAAAGAAAGTGCTGGAGTTGTCATCAACTACTCATTGACTTCTCAGCTGAAATAAGATAAAAGCCTAACTGTTGGAGAATGACTCTTCAGTTCTCCATATCTAACCCTTAATACAGCCATGAGAGGTGTATCAACCTACTGAAACCAGAGTCAGGGCCGCAGAGGTGGTACAGATCCCATTTGACTGGCTTCATTTGCTCTATAGCATTGCTGCACTGGGCACCATCTGATTCATACATTCACTGGACTCCATGACTGGCAAACAAGTTTTTTTTTCAGCCCTTGACTGAAGAATAAAAGCTGCTGGAGTTGTAACAGAAAAGCAGGACAGCGCAGTCTAGTATGACTGTCCTATGTGAGGCTGCCAGGGTGTGACTGGCCTACTGCCACATACCCAAAACATTGTACCTGCTTTGTAGCTTCTCTGACATTTAACTATTTGGGGGGAACAGCAGATATCATTGACGGAGTGCCTTCTTGGCTTTCTCTAATTGTTCTTCCAACTTGATGTAAACTTTTGTATTGAGCATTGCTATTGCTTTTACTTAATGAATAGAATGTTCTCATATTTTTTTCTTTCCAAAACTAAACTTGGAATTATTAGAGCAACTAGAGAGAAATTTCAGATGGAAGACTACTTTTTATTTATTCTATTTTCCCTTGGTTTTAGGAGCTGGGAATCCCAATTGCAAAATCGCAATTGTTTTGGGAAGAACTAAAAACGCCTCTGCAGGCAGGTAAAAGCAAAGCAAAATATTGTGACTGAGAAATCTATGTAGACTTAAGTTTTTTCTTTTTTCTGTTCTCACTTTATTTATGGAATGGACAAGCCTTACAAATCAGAATTACCATAAGAGAGGAGATTAACTGCCACATGCTTGTATTTCATCATTTTTTGCTAAAATATATATTTAGAAAATTTTTCTTTTTTTTTCTTTTTTGTTTTGTTTTGTGTTTTGTTTTGTTTTGTTTTGTTTTGTTTTTTGGGGTCATATCCAGCAGCGCTCAGGGGTCATTCCTGGCTCTCAGAACTCTCTCCTGGTAGGTCCAGGGGACCATATGGGATGCCAGGATTTGAACCACCATCCCTCCATGCTATCTCTCCGGCCCCCATATTTAGGAAAAATTTCAATGGTGGTAGTTGTACATGCTCCTCTATGAAATATGCTGGATTAGAAAGTATTTCTGAATCCTCCAAATTCTTGGGCCAGATGAGAACTACACAGTTTTTCAGAACTGTCTAAAACAGATGCATGGTTTTAAGTATAATCTTAAGATATTTAATTTAGTATTTAATTTTGTATCTCTTCTCTATGATGAGAGACCACAGACAACTTTCATTTCATGTCAAGTCATTGCAGTGGTTACTGCTGGCACATCAGATCCATCTCTCAGTTTCTATTCCCGACATCAGTCTTATAGGATGAAAATCATGACCCTTCCTATTGTCTGCTGAATTATTCCCTTTGTAGACTATTACTAACATCTGTTTTTTCTTTCCAACAGACATCAACAACACACCATGGTTCTTGTTCCTCTAAACACACCTGGAGTTGAAATCATAAGGCCTTTATCTGTTTTTGGCTACCTGGGTAGGTCCTCTACCCACACGTTCATTCATGCATTTGCTGTCAGGAAGCTGAGAAAATGCTCAACAGTGGAAGGAGCACCTTGAGTTTTGCTGTCAGAGCAAAAGAAAGGTTTTTAGAAACCCTTTTGTCCAGGCAGCTCTCTGAAAGAATCATCAGTGGACTTTAGAGCACATAAGAAAAAGAAAAACGCAGTCTTCTACCCTGTTTTGTTTCCCCTGGGCAGAAAAGCTCTGCTAGTTTTCTTTTTGTCCTCCAAGTGAATGGATTCATGAAAAAGAAAATAGATCTAGGTGATCCAGAGTAAAATTTTTTTTTACTCCATGGTTAGCTTGCTTAACTCCTGAATGGAGCTCATCATAAGTAATGAGGGTTTTGTTGGCTTATTTGTTAGTTTGTGGGCCATACTCAGCAGACACAGGGACTCTCCTGGCTCAGTGCTCCTAGTGGTACTGTGGAGGGTAGGGGGACTATGTGATATCAGGGATCAAACCCAGACATCTAGCATGTAAAGTGTGTTCCAACCTGCCAAGCTATCTCTCCAGTCCTAAGCAATGAATTTTGATCATCTGAATGCTGACATTTTCTATTTTTTCTCCTTGCATGTAATTTCTGAGAAGCAGGGTGACATAGGCTGTTCAAGTTCCTTGTTTACGTGTTTCTTGAGTCATTCACAAAGCAAGTACTAGAGCACTAAGTCTCAGGTTTAGGCATGAAGAAATGTTAATAAAGGCTTTTATATAGGCCTTCTGGGGCTTTCTGACTGAGAGAAAAGGAGTCAAGAGTTGCAAATATGGAAATAAGTGACTGCTACACCATGCTAGGGTGTGTACCACACACCCTCGTACACACCCTATTACTACTTTGTAGTACAAGCTAGGGAAGTTTCTTGAAATTTAGGTTCTGTGGAGACTCTGGGCTTCTCTTTATTGTTGAGTATGGCTTTGTGCAGGAGGCAATCAAAGAGTTTCTGAACAGAACAGCTGAAGAGCAGAAAAGTGGCCCATTCATTGACAAGTTGGGATGAAAAGCTCACTGATCCAGACTGTCCACTGGAATCTGAGGAGATACAGAGCAGAAGTGAAGGACCTACAAGTGGGTTTATATCCTTGGGGCTATCTGTCATCTCCTCAGAGTGACATTGGGAACAGATTTACTAGCACCTCCACAAGTCCCCATGCCGGAGGCCAAAAGAAACAGTTCAGGGCAGGCTGAGTTTTCATGCCTATTTTGACAGGAAAGGGCTGGGGAGTTAGCAGAAGGTTATCTCCAGTACTCTTGGCACTCTTGGTGGAGAGGAACAACATGTAAAGACAAAAGTTCAAAGTTTCCAGCCAAATGCCTTTCCAAGAGGCAGGCAGAGTGAGAGGCTTAGAGGTGGTGTCAACACCCCTGACTATGGCAGGTCTCATGCTGACCGACTTTCTCTCCCGGCAGGCCCTTATTAGGGAAGGTTTCTGCAGCCGTGAAATGAGAAATTTGAAATATATTACTCTATTTCCATTTTGCTTTTGTGTTTAAGGCCACACATGGCAGTGCTTGGGGCCTACTCCTGGTTCTGTTTTGGGATTCTGTGTTTACAGTGGTGCTTGAGGGGCATTGTGGTGCCAGGAGTTGAAGCTGGACTTCCTTTTTGTAAAGTATGTGCTCTAGACTTGAGAAGTCTCTCTCTCCTGTTCTGTTAACGTTTTTAAAACTTTGGACATTTTTCTTGTTTTTGTTTTTTGTTTTGTTTAGTTTTGGTTTTGATTTTAGTTTGGGGGGGCCACACCTGGCTGTGCTCAGGCTCTGCACTCAGAAATTACTCCTGGTGGGCTCAGGGGACTATATAGGATGTCAGGGATCAAACCCTAGTCAGTCACGTGCAAGGCAAATGCATTCCCCAACCTTGGAAATTTTTGTCTTTTCCAGGCAAAAATTCTTTGGGGAGAATGGTCCAAGGCAGCGGCATTAATAATGGAGTCTACTGCCCTCACATTTTTGTTTGCTTGTTTTTTTTGTTTTTGTTTTGGTTTTGGTTTTTGGTTTTTGGGTCACACCCGGCAGTGCTCAGGGGTTACTCCTGGTTCCATGCTCAGAAATTGCTCCTGACAGGCACGGGGGACCATATGGGGCACCGGGATTCGAACCGATGATCTTTTGCATGAAAGGCAAACGCCTTACCTCCATGCTATCTCCCGGGCCCCTGCTTGTTTTGTTTTCATGCTGCATCCAGTTATGCTCAGAGCTTACTCCTGACTCTGTGGTCAAGGATTACTTCTGGCAGATCAGGAGACCATATGTGGTACTAGGTATCGAATTTGGGCTAGTTGTTTTCAAAGCAAGTACTCTACCCTCTGAACTATCTCTCTGGCCCAATCTTCCCTTTTTTTTTATAGTTCTATAACTTTAGAGAATGGTTCAGAAACCTCTAAGTAAAACTATTTCTAAACTCTGTTCTAAAATATGGGGAATTTGAGGGGTAGGAATGTTTGTGATATATAAGACTTTTCAATCCTATTTCCTTTATTGAGACATTGTACTTCAATAAATGAATATATTTGGCTATTTTGGTATCAGCACATTTGACTCATTAGAATTTTTTTTTGAATTTTTGGGGCACCACAATCAGTGATGTTCAGGGGTTACTCCTGACTCTGCACTTAGAAACCACTGCTAGTGGTACTGAGTGGACCATATGGGATGTTAGGAATCAAACTCAGTCAGCTGTATGCAAGGCAAATACCTACTCTACTATTGCATTGATTCCTACTTACATTTTATTTTGCTTTCTACAGATCACTTACACGGAGGACATTTTGAAATTCATTTTAATCAAGTGCGAGTTCCTGTCACCAATTTAATACTAGGTGAGTGAAGTTTGAAAAAATCACTCTCCAGTTTTGGATAGTAAAAATTTTTTCAGGACTAAATGTGAGGAAGGTGTTTACCTTAATTTAGATACTTTCCTTCTCTACCTGTAAGGACAACTTTTTCTATTTTGATTGTTTTCTTTTTCTTTTTTGGGTGGGGAGGGGAACTGATTTTGGACCTCACCTGGCAGCATGCTGGAGCTATTCCTGGCTCTATGCCCAGGAGTGACCCCAGTTGGCTTGGGGGACTGTATGAGGCACAGGGGAATTGAACCAGGGTCAACTGCATGCAAGTCTTTCTCCTATACTATCTCTCCTATATGGTGGTTTTTCTGCTGTGGAATAATATTGTTTTATTTTAAATGTTGGGTATCAATCACATCAATAGATCAATAGAAACAGATAAATATAAACATTCTGGGGCTCAAAGCTGTACAGTTCATCAACTGTTGTACCCACTTGCCTTAAAGAAGACCACAGTGCTTTCTGCGTTCAAGCATCAGAAACATTAGAAGTACAAATAACCATTTGCACTGTGGGCCTGCAATGGTTTTACATGTTTGCTTACTTATCTAGATTTGAAATCCCTGTTGAAGAGGTGACTGCTAAGTCTCTAAAGACTCAAAGCCCTTGTTGGTGGGGGAGACAGTTCTGGAGTTGGATGGAAATGGTTGATGATGATGGTTTGATTAGAGAAATGAAAAGCCTCCCTCAGGTCTTGGGAACTTTTTCACAGCTTGCTTCTTCCCAGCATGAATGCCATTTTTAGTGCAGGCAAACATGTCCCCCTGATGGGGATCACTAGTGAAAGGAACAGTTGACCACTATCCTGTGCTCCAAACCCCACAGGCGAGGGGCGGGGATTTGAGATTGCCCAGGGCCGCCTGGGGCCAGGCCGAATCCACCACTGCATGAGAGCCGTAGGAATGGCAGAGCGTGCGCTGGAGATCCTATGCCAGCGGGCAGCACAGAGAGTGGCCTTTAAGAAGAAACTGTACGAGCACGTAAGTAAAGGTGGTTTCTTCTCTGGAAGTGCAAGAGTCCATGGTTCCACACTCACCTACAACATGATCATTGTTTCCGGTTGAAGATGCCTTTACTGAGCCCTTGTTCTTTCTCACTGATACCTTGGAGAGTGTTTTGAAAAGGACAGACATTGTTAGAGACCCCCTGCCTCCTTCAACTCTCTCAGACTCATCCCACAGCAGGGCTTCTTTTTCTGTCTCTGTCTAACCTACTGTTGCCTTTTATTTTGATTTATTTTTTAAAATATTGAGATTCTGTGGTCTACAATACTATTAACATTGGTTTGTCATGCATATAGCCCCAATATCAAACCCTTCCTTCGTCAATGTGCCCACCTCTGTCTCTCAAGGACCTTAACACTCTTCTCTCTATCATCCCCCTTTCTACCCCCAATTTAGTTGTGTGGATCATTTCTCCCATTATGTTACCTCTGACTTTTGTTGCCACCTGTCTGTGCATCTTTAAGTACCACACATGAGAGAGATGATCATTCTGTCTCTATTCCTTCCAACTGACTCACTTTTCAGCATGGAAACATAGTTCCATCTATGTTGCTACAAATGTCTCAAAATACTACAAAAATTATGATTGAAAATTTCCCAAAGTGGAGGAGAAATTGAAGAAGCTGAGAAAATTCCAAATGAGATAAAAAAAGATATCCATGCTAAGACACCTCCCAATTAATAACATATGTAAAGCTTTAAGATAAAGAAAAAAAATCATGAATGCAGCCAAGGGGTGACCAGAGGACACTTCAGTTTCCCAAAGTCTTCCTCAGGGCTCATCTTTTCTGGAAGGAGCTTGACTCTATGCTAGAAGGCAGTCTTCCTGCTTCTTAAGACCCAGTGTCCAGCAGAACAGGTCTGGTCTTTGTGGACACACCCCCTCTGCTTGAAAACTACCTGCTTTGGGCACTAAGAGAGAAGATCTGGGAGAAACAACAGAAATATGTGGGCCTGTCACAAAACTGGAGCAGCTGCTTCTCCTTTCCCTTCTTTTATTGCAGGGGTCTCAAACTCAATTTACCTGGTGGCCACAGGAGGCAAAGTCGGGGTGATCCTTGAGTGCAAAGTTAGTAGTAAGCCTTGAACATTGGGAGGTGTGACCCAAACAACTAAAACAAAACAAAAAAGATTCCTTTTTTGGGAAGGGCCACAAAATGTTGTACGGAGGGCCGGAAATGCCGCAGGCAGCGAGTTTGAAACCCCTGTTTTTATTGTAAAGGGACATTCCATCTCCTGAAAGGACCAACTCCTGTCAGCTGCTTCCTTTGAAGGGCTTCCATGTGCTCATTCTTCAGCTTGAGATCTATTTCTCCTTAATCTTTTTGGCAAATTCTTCCAGTAGCTACTTTTATTTTAAAGCAAAAAGCAGTCGATGAAGGAGCTAAATAGTACTGTAGGTAAGGCACTTGTCTTGCATATGGTCAACTCAGGTTCAATCCCTAGCTCCACATATGGTCCCCTGAGCCCACTAGAAGGGATCCCTAAGTGTAGAGCCAGGAGTAAGGCCTGTGCACCGCTGAGACTGCCCCGCCCCAAAGAAAAGGAGCAATCAGTGATATAGAGGTTAGATGTTATGTAATCCAATATAGCCAAAATATTATTATTTGGGCTGGAGAGATAGTACTGTAGGTAGGGCCCTCGCTTTGTACTTGGCTAATCTGGGTTCAATCCCAAACATCTCATATGATCTAAGTACTACCAGCAGTGATCCCTCTGTGAAAAGTCAGGAATTACCCCTGAACATTGCCATGTGTGGCCAAAAAATTATCATTCAGCCTAAAAGTCATAGAAAAATATTATTGCAGGGAGGAAAACTTTCCTTGGTGGAAGGAAATAAGAAATGAAACCCCATGGGTCTTCAATCTCCCCAACCCCCTAAATACCCCAGAGACTGACCTGTCTTCTGAGGGTGACCCTGAGCAGCTTTGTCATACTTGACAAGATTACTGGTCTAGAAGGACAGATGTGTGAGAGATGAGCTGAGTTTCAAGACCAGGGTAGAATCATAAAGGCCCCCAAAGATCAAGTTTCTCTTTCCAGAAGCATCAAAACTGTGCCTTCATGGGAATACTGGCATGTACTGTCCCTTAAGGGCTGCTGGCACCAGGGAATGGACAAGCAATCACACTAGGCATCCTAGACCCTTAACTTCTCAGTCCAGACCCAACAATTTTGTACAAGTCTCCTCCCACACCCAACAAAATGGGTAGACCGCTTGCTTTGCACATAGCTGACCTAGGTTTGATCCCCAGCATCCCATATGGCCCCCTGAACACTACCAGTAGGCTGAGCCAGGAGTAACCCCTGAATATTGCCAGCCGTGGCCCCCAAACCAGAAAAATTCAATTAAAAAATGGCAAGTAAGGAATTTGACATTCTTTTGGCAAGCCCAATTTTTCTAAGCTGGCAGCTTATCTCCATTGGGTGTGCACGACACAGTGCTCAGAGCCCATACAGCTGGACGTCAGTGGGGACAATTCAGAGATCCATTGGCAATGATGGACCAGGGCAGTCAGGCCTGGCCAACATAAAAAGAGCTAGGGAGGGGTTATGTGGCTCAAATTAGAGCCCAGTAATTATCTCCTGAGCCAGCTTCTCATCATATTATTTTCTGTTGTAAACACCAGCGCTGTGTTTACATGTGTAGCCAGGAGAACCCAGGGGTGAGCCAGTAGAAGCATTTGTTCTGTCTCCCGTGGTCAGTGCCCACTTCCAAATATTTGGATGCTTGTGAGATTTAGGGTAGGGATTATTCTCCATATTCGTCACTTTCCTCCCCAAGAACGCTCAGAAGATTAACTAGCCAAGTGAGTTTAAACCAGAACGATTTTTTTAAGTGAAGCCAGGTCATTTTATTATTGAATGAGAATCACTTAGAGAGATGTGAGAGAAGAGAAAGGGAAATATGTGTTCAAGCCCAGATTCTTCAGAGTGAAAATAAGCAAGCAAAGAAACAGAGACAGGCCAG
>PVKC010012898.1:6993-23499 GCA_004027635.1 Crocidura indochinensis
AATGTCTGGACTTGCCTTCTTGTGGTGTCATGATGAAATCAGACTCCTATTGTTCTGAAGGCAATATGGCCATCTCATCCATATCAGCTGTCCTCTTGGTTTATTGTTTATATAGTTTATCCCCAATGACCTTTTACCTAACAAACCTACTTCTAATCCTTCCCTATAGCAGGGTCTAAACCCACTTTCCTATGTGGGAAGCCATGTTCTTCCTGAGAAGACAGCCCAAAGGTTAAGAGTTTGAAAGGAGAGGCCAGGCGGTGGCGCTGGAGATAAGGTGCCTGCCTTGCCTGTGCTAGCCTAGGACGGACCGCAGTTCGATCCCCCGGTGTCCCATATGGTTCCCCAAGCCAGGAGCGACTTCTGAGCGCATAGCCAGGAGTAACCCCTGAGTGTCACCGGGTGTGGCCCAAAAACCAAAAAAAAAAAAAAGAGAGAGAGTTTGAAAGGAGGATCCAGAAAATAGCACAATATATGAGGCATGTATCTAACCCAGTTTTGATCAATCAGCATAACATGGTCTCTTTCAATACTATATGAGGTATAGTTTTGAAGATGCCTAGCACTACTGGGATGATCCTTGTGGTACCTGGCACCACGGACCTGAGTTTTACTGTATCCTCAGGTCTTCACATTGAATTATTGGCCAATTGGTATCACCAAGAGCAAAACCAGCCCCTTTAAGCACTCTTGGAAGGCCCAAAAGTAAGCAAATACATTTTGCAGGTGAGTGATAAGTTTGCCACATAATATACATGAAAAGGGTCCTTTGAGGTTCCCAAACATCTGGAATCTTGAGCCAAAATTTGGCCCATCTTGACTGAAGGCAGTATCTAGAATTTCAGTGGAGCCCACTCTAGAGGTCTAGGCATAAATTACATGTAGTCTCATCTCCCTAATTAGCAAGGAGCTTTGAAGTCTTGGATAGTATCCTGAAAGTGTATTATGAAATACCCACATTGAGTCATCCTCTGGCTTAGACTCTATTATCTTCACTGAAAAAAAAAAAACTTTTATTTTCTTAAAATGAAAATGCCCCTGAAAAAGACATATATTGGGTCCTCATAGTTAATCAATATCACACAGTACATGTGCTTCTCAAATAATAGACTTTCATAGAACTTCTCTCTACCACAGCACTTAACTGAGATATTTTCTGCCTTTTTTTTTTTTTTTGTGGTCAAACTTAGTAGTGCTCAGTGCTGATCCCTCTAGCAGTTCTCAGGTGACCACATATCATGCCAGGAATTCAAACCAGGATTTCAGCAGGATTGTAAGGATTATAAGGCAAGTGCATTAACTATCTCTCTGACTCTTAATTGACATCTTTAAAGAGTTCTAATCTTCTCTCTAAAATCTTCTGGGGAGGACAAAGTTAAAAAAAAAGATGGGTGAATCCTGGAAAGGAAATATAGTTCCACAAATGTTATAAACAAGACAGAGGACCCAATGTCAGGATTCAAGACCTCCAATGCTTTGAACCTACTATTGAGACATCAACTGAGGACACAAGGTTGACTCTGGGCAACCAAGCCTGTTGGAGGGTAGAAACCAGGGGTTGGGGGCAGGGATAACTTCGGTGACTAATAACTTAATTGTGGAAAATTACAACATCCTGAGATGGTCTGTCAAAAATGACCACAAAACTCAATGATGTGACCAAAAATTCCTCCTGAAGCCACAGCCCTTAAAAATAGGTCAAAGACACCTTCTTTGGAACTCTCAATGCAGAGCTTAGTTCACAGCATTCAACTCTATGTTATGAGTCTGCAAACACTGGAGCATTTGTAAGAGCAATCTCTTCCTCTCTGGGTCTGAATCCTGTTTTAGTCATTAGTCTTGCCCTGGATGAATCTGTAGGGGACTGAATGGTCAGAGAAGGCTGTCTGCTGTCTGACTCTGGAAATGTCTGGAGACAGTCTCAATCTACAAATAAAAAAGAATCTGTCTGGGGCTGGAGAGATAGCATGGAGTTAAGGAATTTGCCTTGCATACAGAAGGATGGTGGTTCGAATCCCAGCATCACATATGGTTCCCCCAAGCCTGCCAGGAGCAATTTCTGAGAATAGAGCGAGGAGTAACCCCTGACCCCTGAGCACTGCTGGGTGTGACCCCAAAACCAAAAACCAAAAAAAAAAAAAAGAATCTGTCTATAAACCAAATAAGATATAAAGGACAAGAGTCACAGGCTAGGGTACACTTCACCCCAGAACCAGGCAAGGGAATAGGGATTTCAGTTCTGCTACTATCCATGCTGATTGCTTCTTGGATCACATATGCAGAGCTCTTTCCCTGAATATCAGGCATCCCATTGGCAGTTTGGTATGAAGGTCAGCATCTGTCTTGGCTCTGATGCTACCTTGCATTAGTTAAGTAATCCTGGGGAGATCTGGCTTCTTTTCTGAGAATTGGGATGGCTTTGTCTACTTCAGGGGTTCCTGTAGAAATCTAGGGAAGGGAATTGAAGATAAAAATGTCTGAAAGACTCTGAGAGTGAGCAGGGTCTCTGTACTTATATTTCCTATGCACTTAACTTACAGAAACAGAAACTGAAGGTTTCTAAGGCTCCCACGCAAAGAGCTTCAGTGGCAGAAGGACAGAACTCTCTGAGTTCTGTGTTCATTCTTCTGCCTCTCTTGTGTCCACTGCTGCCTGAATCTCCTTCAGTCTCATTCATTACCGAATCAGAGATGGGATCTCTAGTGTGGGCATCCTCACTCTGAGTGTCCACTCATCTTAGACTTGGAAAGGCTAATCTGGAGGAGGCCCCTCACCTCCAAAATGCCAACATTTATTTTACCTGGGCCCAGGCCTCAACCTGGGCATTGGTGGATGGCTCTATCCTAACAGGACACTCAGATCTTCCAGTTTCCACCAGTGATAAGAGGACATTTGTGAGTTTGGTCTAGGGCCAATCTATGTTGACTCATGAAAGTCTGCATGGAACTCAATTCCTAAATTAATTAGTCAAGCAGTCTGGAATCCAGGGAAAAATCAGCCCTGTTTTTCCACCTCAGAACCCTGCCCAGTTATGCATGAGCTCACCCATCTAGACAGTGCTAAATGACAGTAGGAAACTGCCAGATCCTATGTATGAAATGAACAGGGGACAAGCCTTGGGTCCGAAACCACCCCTGAACATTCTTTGAAAACCCCTATCAACTCATCTAAAATTAGCTTTCAGCCTCTAAATCACTTCCTGTTATGGAAACCACAGGTTTTATGTTTAAGTCATCACCCTGCCTCTAGGGTGTGGGGGAAGGTGATGTAGGAGTTCTACATGCAGAAAACTATGACAGCTCAAGTAACACAGGGGTCAAGAACTCATCTCCTCTACCTTCAGAAAGGGTAGCTAACAGGACTCCCTAAGGTTGCTATTGGGGGGACTACTATCCATATGAGCACCCATACACAAATTCATACTCCTACGTATATTTGTACATATTAGCCACAACATTCTGTAAGCACAACCCAAGCACATTACTGCTATGCCTTCATGAAACACTTGCAACCTTGACTCTACTTTCCTTATGACTCTGAGTTATGGGCAAAGCTCCATTGTACTTTATGTTTGACCCTTACTCATTGTTTCATCTAACTCTTCATATACAAGTAATAATAGAAAGCATATTCAATAAAAAAATATATATATACCCTAGGGGCCAGAGTGATAGTACAGTGGGTAGGGCATTTGCCTTGTATGTGGTTGACCTATGTTTGATCCCCTTGCATCCCTTAGATTTCCTTAGCCTGCCAGGAGTAATTCCTGAGCACAGAGCCAGATTAATGCCTGAGTGCCTCTGGGTGTGATTCAAAAACAAACAAAAAAAATCATACCTGAAATGGGGCCAGAAAGATAGTAAGCAGGTAAAGCACTGGTCTTACACACAGTTGACCTTGTTCAAACACCAGTATCCCATATCAGCATCCCTGAGCATCACCAAGAGTGGTTTCAGAGCACAGAGTCAGAAATAATTCCTGAGCACCACCAGATGTGGCCAAAATAAAACAAAAGTTTTATCAAACTTTTTAAACAGGGGCCCTCAAACTTTTTAAACAGGGGGCCAGTTCACTGTCCCTCAGATCGTTGGAGGCCAGACTATAGTAAAAACAAAAACTACAAACAAAGTCCTATGTACACTGCATATATCTTATTTTGAAGTGAAGAAACAAAATGGGAACAAATACAGTATGTGGCCAGCGGGCCGTAGTTTGAGGACCACTGGTCTATAGCAAACATATATATTTGTGAATGAAAGTTTGAGCCACATCCACTGATGTTCAGGGGCTACCCCAGCTCTGTGCTTAAAGTTTGCTCTCTAAAAAAAAAAAAAAAAAAAAAAAAGATTGCTCCCTATTGTGGCGCTCAAAGAATCCTACAGTGCCAGGGATCAAACTGGGTTTGCTACATTCACACAAGTTACTAAATCTCTACACTATCTCTCTGGCCCAGCAAATACAATATTTTTATTATTTTGTTTTGGTTCTTATGGGGGGCCACATCTGGTGGCACTCAGGGGTTACTTCTGGCTCTGTGTTAAGAAATCACTTTGGCAGGCTCCGGGAACCATATGGGATGCTGGGAATCAAACAGGAACTGTCCCGGGTTGGCTGTGTGCAAGGCAAAAGCCTACTACAGTGCTATAACTCCTGTCCAACAAATTTATTTTGATAATGAAACATTAAGAGGCAGCTCATCAGGGCTGGGATGGTGGCGCTAGAGATAAGGTGTCTGCCTTGCCAGCACTAGCCAGGACAGACCGCGGTTTGATCCCCCGGCGTCCCATATGGTCCCCCAAGCCAGGAGCGACTTCTGAACGCATAGCCAGGAGTAACCCCTGAGCGTTATCGGGTGTGACCCAAAAACCAAAAAAAAAAAAAAAAAAAAAAAAAAAAAAAAAAAAAAAAAAAAAAAAAAAAAAAAAGAGGCAGCTCATCAAGAAATATAGCAACAATATTCTGTGCTACTATTCAGTACTGGTAAAGTCTTTTTATTAAGATAAGAAGAAAAATATTTATAAGGATTAAAAATATAAACCTGTTTTGTTTGTTTTTTAAATAAAGGATGAGAGCCTGGAGTGATAGTACAACAGATAGAACTTTACTTTGCAAGTGTCTGGCCCAAGTTTGATCTCCATATGGTCCCTGGATCCTCACCAGGAGTGATCTCTGAGCACAGAGCCAGAAATAAGCTTAAACACTGCCTGGTGTGACCGAAAGAACAAAAAGTAAATTAATAAAATAAAAGATGATGAGTACTGCCACTGCTTGCTATAGCTTTATCTCTGGTATGTTTACTATTTAATCCTAACAATTACCTTAAGCATTAGTATCAAGCCTATTCTTTTAATAATAAAAAAAATTAAATAACAAAAATTTTGAGATGCATGGCTAGAATTTAAGCCCTGGCAGTATGTGACACCAATTTCTAATTTTAATCACTAAGCTGTACAACATTTTGATAATGTGAGGCTACACTGAAACCCAGGAGCTGAGTGGTGTGGACAGATAAATTTAAAAAAGCATTTTTTTTCTTTTCTTTGGTTTTTAGGCCACATTTGGCAGTGCTTAGATGTTACTCTTGGCTTTGTGCTCAGAAGTTACTCCTGTCAGGCTCGGGGGATCATATGGGATGCCAGGGTCAAACCTGGGTCAGACATGTGCAAGGCAAACACCCTACCTGCTGTGCTATCGCTCTGGCCCCAGAATCCAGCTATTTTTCTAAATGCTACAGAAGTCAATTCTCCTCCAATTAGTCTATAAATTCTAACTCAAATCAAAATTAAAAGTTTTACATGATATCTGAGATATTACGTCAAATTGATTCTAAGATTCATAAAACTGAATATTCTAAATGATTTTCATTTTCTATATTAAAATGCGTTACAAAGTGAGGGCTGGAGAGATAGTACAGTGTGTAGGATGCTTGCCTTGCACGCAGCCAACCTGGGTTTGATCCCTGTCACCCATAGGGTCCCCTGAGCACACCTGAATTAGTTCCTGAGTGTTGATCCAGAAATAATTCCTGAGCATTGCGGGGTGACCCCATCACCCCCAAAATATTAGAAAGTGGGGCCGGGCGGTGGCGCTGGAGGTAAGGTGCCTGCCTTACCGTGCTAGTCTTGGACAGACCGCGGTTCGATCCCCATATGGTCCCCCAGGCCAGGGGCGACTTCTGAGCACATAGCCAGGAGTAACCCCTGAGCATCACTGGGTGTGGCCCAAAAACAAAAACAAAACAAAAAAAAACAAAAAAACAAAAAAACAAAATATTAGAAAGCAACAAAAATTAACAGTGTGAAACTGATATATTGGGTATATATGTAAATCAATGATTCTGAGTTCTGAATCATATCCATGTTTGGCCTGGAGCAATTGTACAGTGGGTAAGGTATTTGCCTTGCATGCAGCCAACTTGGGTCCAATTCCTGACATTTCTTCCATACAGTTTCTGAGCATCATCAGAAGTGATTCATGAGTGCAGAGCCTGGAATAACTGCTGAGTTTCGATGGGTGTGACCCCAAAACAAAATCAAACAAAAGAATCAGATCCATATCTGTGGGATTTGTGGAATAAGATAAAATCTGTATTCAGGGATGGTTGATAATGCTGAATCTGTTCAGTGTTTATTTTGGTTTATTCTTGAGGTAGCCAATATTTAGAAATACAAAGGATATTATGAGGATACAAGTGGTAGTTGTGGACTCCCAGAGTCTTTCTTGCTTCCTTAGAAAGGTGCTCTTACAGGGGCCGAATCGATAGTACAGCAAGCAAGCAGAGCACTTGCCAAACCAACTTCAATCCTACAGCATTCCATATGGTCCCCCATATACCGCTATGAATAATTCCCGAATGCAGAAGCAGGAGTAAACTCTGAGCACTGCCAGGTAAGGTCCAAAAAGAAAAAAATAAAAGGCAATTCAATGAGATAGAAATCTGCATAGAATGAATATCTACCAGATTGGAAAAGCTCAGAAGAGAAGTAGGTTCTACTTAAAGAGATAAGGGAGAGAATGATCCTATACAGAGCACACACAGGGAGGCTAAGAGATAGTAAAGCATGGCCTTGCACATGACCAGCCAGAACTAGCAACTGCCTTTTATAATCCTGGTCACATCAACAGCAGAAAAAGCTTACATCAACCAAATAAAACAATAGTAACCCTGTTCCTTTTTTTTTTTTTTTTTTTTTTTTTTTTTTTTTTTGGTTTTTGGGTCATACCCGGCAGTGCTCAGGGGTTACTCCTGGCTCCATGCTCAGATATTACTCCTGGCAGGCACGGGGGACCATATGGGGCACTGGGATTCGAACTGATGACCTTTTGCATGAAAGGCAAACGCCTTACCTCCATGCTATCTCCTGGGCCCCAGTAACCCTATTCCTTAATAAGCCATGGCACATGAGCCTAAAATGTATCTTGTAGAAAATTCTTGCTGTCATTGTTTTCAAAATTCTAAATATATTCAGATGCACTATCAGTTATCATGTTATCAGTTTATGCTTATTCCAAGTCTTTCTAAAAGTAGTCCTAAATCTACCATGAGTGGTGCCTCCCATTAATATGAAATAGATAAAACTTTCAATAAGGAAGTTATTATGAGATAATTGTTTTGAGATCAAGTAGGAATATTTTTTAATTTTACATAAAATAAAATTCAATTCAATTCAAACTACTTCAACAATAAAATTCACAGGCTTGTGTGGAAGAAATGTTCAGAGGTAGATAGACTTTCAGAAAATAATTGATTCCATCAATCTATGTCAGCAATAAACTTGAAGATAATTTAGAAGAGTTTACCTTTTTTAACCTTCCAATCTATTGGTTTATCCTAAGTTTCTCCTGAGGGAGTAAGATGATATTTTCATCCGAACCATGAAGAAAAGCCTTCTTATAAACTCCCACAAAATGTTATTTAATGCATTATGAGTTTCTAAAGTGGCCTTTTCACTTGAACCTTTCAGACCTTAGAGCAAGGGGAAAATGGGATAAATTGATGGGCTTAAGCCAAATAGGTTCTACTTTAAGAGGTAAGGGAAAGAATGATCCTATAAATAGCACACAACAGGGAGGCTAAGATATATTACAGCATAGCCTTGCACATAGCCAGCCAGAGTTTGATCCCCTGTACAATTGGTCTCCTGAACATTACCAGGAGTGATCCCTAAGTATTATCAGATGCAGCCCCAAAACACACACAGCAGGGAAATTGAGAATTCTGTCAGCAAGAGAGGAGAAAAGAACAACAAAGTTTACATATAGTCCCCCCTCATGAATGAATATAAAAGTAGATCCCTGTTCAAACTTTTTACAAGAATGTGTTTTAAAGTTAAAAACTAACTCAATAAAAACATATAATAAAAATTGATAGAGGCTAGAGAGATGGTACAGAAATTAAGATGTATGTTTTGCGGGCCCGGGAGATAGTATGGAGGTAAGGCGTTTGCCTTTCATGCAAAAGGTCATCGGTTCAAATCCCGGTGCCCCATATTGTCCCCCATGCCTGCCAGGAGCAATTTCTGAGCATGGAGCCAGGAGTAACCCCTGAGCACTGCCGGGTGTGACCCAAAAAACCAAAAAAAAAAAAAGTATGTTTTGCATGTGGTCAACCTTAGCTCCACCCATGATATCACATGGTTCTTGGTTCTTGGTTCATGCCATCACCAGGTGAAGCCTGAGAGGCCCCATCGGTAGACTAAATAATCCCTTGCACCACACTAGCAATGCATCCTTGGCCCTTGCAAAAAATTGCAAGCCCCGATGACTGAGAATTACCAGAAGACCCCGAGCCTCCTGAACTACTGACAGAATCATCAGAAGATTCTGAGTCTCCTAAACTACTCTTGGGAGATTCCTCAAAGAAAAAAAATATAGGGGACAGAGAAAGCATGGAGGTAAGGCATTTTCCTAGCATGCAGAAGGATGGTGGTTCGAATCCCGCCATCCCATATGATCTCCCGAGCCTACCAGGAGCAATTTCTGAGCATAGAGCCAGGAATAACCCCTGAGCACTGCCGGGTGTGACCCAAAAACCATACATATATATATCATTTCCCAATTTTTTTTTGTTTTTTGTTTTTTGTTTTTTGGGTCACACCCGGCAGTGCTCAGGGGTTACTCCTGGCTCCATGCTCAGAAATTGCTCCTGGCAGGCACGGGGGACCATATGGGGCACCGGGATTCGAACCGATGACCTTTTGCATGAAAGGCAAATGCCTTACCTCCATGCTATCTCCCGGGCCCCATTTCCCAATTTTAATCTATATTATAAATCTGTAGGAACCAAAACAGTATGGTATTGGAAGAACAAAAAGATCAATGGAGCATAACTAACAGGCCAGAAATAAATTTATACAAATATGGGCAGCTAATATGTGACAAAAAAGCTAAGTACATATACAGAGAATATAAAGTTGCTTTAATAAACAGGTTTTTTTTGTTTGTTGTTTTTTTTGGGGGGGAGTCTCACCTGGCAGTGCTCAGGGGTTACTCCTGGCTCCATGCTAAGAAATTGCTCCTGGCAGGCACGGGGGACCATATGGGGCACCGGGATTCGAACCGATGACCTTTTGCATGAAAGGCAAACGCCTTACCTCCATGCTATCTCCTGGGCCCCAATAAACAGTTTTAGAAAATTTGAAAACTATTGCATAAAGGGCCGTCGAGGTGACGCTAGAGGTAAGGTGTCTGCCTTGCAAGCGCTAACCAAGGAAGGACCACGGTTCGATGCCCCAGAGTCCCATATGGTCCCCCGAAGCCAGGGGCAATTTCTGAGCGCTTAGTCAGGAGTAACTCCTGAGCATCAAATGCGTGTGGCCCAAAAACCAAAAAAAAAAAAAAAAAAAAAAAAAAAAAAAAAAAAAAAAAAAAAAAGAATGAAGCTAGACCATTACTTTAAATCATATACAAAGGACTGGAGAGATAGATAGTACAGCATGTAGGGTATTTGCCTTGCATGTGGTTCGCTTGGGTTAGATGCCCAGAACCAGGAGCTATCCCTGAGCATAGACTCAGAAGTAATCCCTGAGTATTACTGGCTGTGGATCCAAAACAAAGTGAAGAATAAAGATACTAGAGATGCAGTCTCAGCAGCCTCTGGAAATGGAAGTCATACAGGCATAGGCAAGTCCTTTGCTTCAAGATGCTCTTGCCACCTCTCTGCCTTCTGCTGCTCTCCCATTTCCTTACTTTCCTCCAGGCTTCTCCCTGGAGTCAGGAACCCTGATAGCAGCCTTCTGTGCACAGCCCATTCAGTACAGACAGAAGAAAAGCTTCATCTTAGTCACTCCCTCAGAATCAAGTTCTCCAAACCAGAGTTTGGATACTTTCCATTTGAACCACAAAAGGTTTAATCTCAGTGCTTGCTGCTGGTAGCCCAGGAATTAGTAGGCTAAGAGCTTATGCAGAATCAGATTTCCTTTTGGTGCAAGCAGACCTTTTACTCTCACCTACTCCCATCTACTCCCATATTGACATGAGGGCCTTCTACTGGACTCGCTGGAAACATGATTTGCAATCTGGTTGCAGAAGACCCTTGAACTTTATATCATCATCCCCCCCCCAAAAAAAAGTGCAGTTATACATATATTATTTAGACAAGATATGTTTGTGGAGGTGATCTGCATCTGTTCCAGGAGCAGAAGAATCCCCTAACAGTCTGTCTCTAATAGCTGGGTAGAAGTCAAGGTCAAAATGTTTGACACTGCACACAAAGTAACAGGGTCATCAGAATTGTTACCATTGGATTGAGAAGAGAGCCAGAGAAACATGAACTGCCTACATGGACTGGAAGCTAGTTGACCTGCGGTAGAATTTCAAGAGCAGTATTATTGTCATTGGCACACAACGACAATAGCAACAGTGCAATGTTGAGCAGAAGCCAAAATCCCCAGGATGACCAATCCTGTTGTGATTAGTGACAGAAGTCGGAACCATCCTGTCTGAGGGAGAGCTCTCAAGTGTAAGCCTTGGAGGCACCACTTTAAGAGTGAATTTACACAGTTGCCATCATGCTGGGGTGTGAACAGCAACAAGGACCCAAGGTCTCACTTCTCCAGAGAGATTCTCCCCTAGGAGTGTGACTGCATGCATGGAATGTGAAACAGCATGCATTTGACACTTTGACACCTGACATGTTGACAGACCAGTAGAGGCTCATACTTGGATGTGAGATAATTAACACAAATTGCAGCACTGTTGTCAACATGTTATATCAGAGATGGGGAATTTTTCTATTGCCAAGGTCCATTTGGACACAGGACATTGATTGTGGACCATATGATAGAGGCAGACAGGAACAATAGAGAAAGTGGCACTTGTTCCTGTCCCATCCTGGAGAAGTTTCTCAGGCCTTATAAGCACAGGTCAGACTTTCCTCATCCCCAACTTAAATAAAACAAGGGGATTCAAAGATAATATTCAACTCAAATATTCAAGAAGAAATGAAAACATTTTGAAAACAATATAGAGGAAAGCTTTAGTTAAAAAGTGACACAACTGGGACCAGAGCGGTGGTGCTAGAGGTAAGGAGTCTGCCTTGCAAGCACTAACCTAGGACAGACTGTGGTTTGACACCCTGGCATCCCATATAATCCCCCAAGCCAGGAGCAATTTCTGAGCGCATAGCCAGGAGTAACCCGTGAGTGTCACTGGATGTGGCCCAAAAAAAACAGAAACAAAAACAAAAGTGGTGAAACTAATCTGAACAGAGAGAACTAATGTGTGAAAATCTGTAAAGTAAATCTGTAAAGCAGTAGATATATCTGAAGATATTGATCAGAAGATATTTGATCAATAATGAGGTAAAGAGAAATCAAGGAATGAATGCCCAGAAAAAAGTTAGAAGATAAGGGTGATAAAACTAGAAGATCTAAACTGAGTCCCACAGAAAAACAGAAATAGTTGATGACTTGAGATTGGGTTGGAAATTGGGGACATTGGTGAAAGGACAGTCACTGGGGATACTGGTGGTGCAATTGGTGTCAGAACATTTAATGCCCAAAACAATTGTATTATGAACAACATTGTAAATCACCATGTTTACAGAATTTAAAAATTAAAAAAGAATAAAATATCATAATTCAGCTATACTATATTTTATATTAGAAAAGACAATCTATGTCTATTGAAAAATAGCTTTTATTGTTTGTCTATTAGAAAAGGTATCTCTGTATCTATTGAAAATAGTATTTTTTGTTTTGTTCTGGGCAACATCCAGCAGTTTTCAGGGGTTACTCCTGGCTTTGCAATCAGGAATTATTCCTGATGAGCTCAGGGGATCATAAGGGATGCTGGTGATCAACTGGGTTTGGCCACATCCACGGCAAATGACCTACCCACTCTACTATCTCTCCAGCCCCATACATTTTATTTTAATAGTCACTATCTGAAAATAATCTAAATGACAATGAATAGATTAATGAATATAGATGACATATATCTATTGTGAATACTAAGTACCAAAAATATTATGGAAATTTGATAATTGCGACAAAGTGGCAAAGCCTAGAAGACTCTGGTACGTAAAATAAATTAGGTAAAACTATTCTTTAATTTTTAAAAAATGTTTTCAATTTCTATTGTGGCCAAAGTGAATTATAAATCTTACACAGTGATATTTAAGGTACACTGTGACAATAAATGAGGTCTTTCCACCACCAGTGTTGTCCTCCCTTCATCTCTGTTCCCAATCATATATCCCTTATCTCCCTCCTTTATCCTCCAGAATGCTAGTGTAACTAAAAGCATATATGTTAACACTAATGTAAACCATTTCTTTTTGCAGTTCCAGATATTTTTACTGGTGGTTTCTTAAAGATTTAGAGTCAAAGGAGCACTGTAAAAACAATGTTAGACTGGCAATTATCGCTTGTATGGGCCCACCAAAGTATGGGGGTCATGGAACAGAAAAACTTTGGCCTAAGTACAAGGAGACCCTACCCCTGAAGTTTCCTGACATAAGACAATTTCTAGGCTCCAGGCAAACTAGTTTGTCCAATCCCAGTCATTGTCTGTAGTGCCCATACAGTTATATTTTTCACAGTCTCTGATGTTGGTATCATGTTTCTGTATTGAATCCTGGAATCTGTATATCCTACATTGAAGTCAGGATGGTGTGGAACGGCGCCTAATTTCAACTCACAATTAAAAATTAGGCAAAACTATTATCAAACTATTTCACACATATGAGAAAGATCAACAAGCAAAGAAATAGTCCGAATTCTTATATTAAAAATCAATATGGTGGTTACCATAGGGTAAGGGTTTGGGTAAAGGAGATCAACTGTGTGGTGATGGACAGATACTAAACATTAAATATTTTGTAGTGATCATAATACAGTATATACAGATGCCAGTCAGATTATAATGTTGTATTATGAACCTATTCCTTGTTTTTAAACCATTGTGCTTAAATAATTTTTATAAAGAATAAACAGTAGAAAATATAGCATAATATTTTTATGACCTTGGGAAAGGGAATTCTTTTTAAATGAAATCAAAAATTCATATATTTAAAAGAAATGACAGTTTTTCACTACAAAGTAAAGCACTTTGGCATAAAATACAAATTAGATATTAGAAGAAAACATTTTTATGCCTACAATAAATAAAATATAATATCAAGAATATATAAAGAATATCAAAAAGTAATATAAAAATATTAATTGAAAGATGATATTAACAGAAAAAAATAACCCGATAAATAAACATTAAGATACTTAGAACAACCTCATTAAAAAATGGAGAGAAAAGATTTACAGACAGGGTCCAGAGCGATAGCGCAGTGGTAGGGCATTTGCCTTTCACCTCGGCTCCATCCCAGCATCTCAGATGGTCCCCCAAGTCAGGAGTGATTTCTGAACACATAGCCAGGAATTCCCTGAGCATTGCCAGGTGTCGCCCAAAACAGAAACAAACAACTCTTTTGGCATGGCTGTGGAGAAAAGAGATCTGCATCGATTGTGGGTAGAAATATAGACTGGTTCAACAATATTAATATTTCTCAACTATCTGAGAGTTGTTGCTGGAGAGATAGTAGACAATAAGACACTATCCTTTCATGATCCCTGCAGTCCCTCAGCACCAAAACAAAACAATGAGAACAATAAGAATAACAACAAAATCCCTGAGAGTTGAGAACTCCATAGACACAGTTTATTCTGCTTCTCAGCCAAAACAGTATTTGGGGATCCCACCCAAAACACTATTTTGTTTTTGTTTGGGGGCCACATCCATCAAGACTCAGGAGTTAGTAATTCTTGTAATTACTTCAGGCAGTGCTTCAGAGACCATCTGGGATGGAAGTCAAGTACTCTATCTGCTGTACTATTTCTCCAACCTCCCAAGACATTATTTTGAAAAGACATTTGTGCCTCTATGTACAATGAAGCAATATTTAAATATATCCAAGATGTGGAGTGAATGTAAAACTGCAGTGGTTTGGGCATTTGCCTTGCACAAAACTGACTTAAATTTGATCCTCAACATCCCATAGGATCCCTTGAGCTCTTCAGGAGTGATCCCTGAGGACAGAACCAAGAAGATACCCTGAGGATGACTGGGTATGGCCTCAAAATAAGAAAAAAAAAGTCAAGATTTGGAAATCACCGACATGTCTAAGAATAGAAGACTGGCTAAAGAAAGTGTGGTCATAAACAAAATAAAAAAGCTACTCAACTGTAAGAGAAGATAAAATCATGCAATCTGCCACTACATGGACAGAATTAGAGGGCATCCTGCTGAATGAAGTCAGTCAGAAGGAAATAAACAGATACAGAATGATGTCTTTGATATGTGGGACAGAAAGATACACAGTAAGGAAGACAAAAATGGCCAAAAGCCATAACTGAAGGGTTGATCTACAGAACTGAGTGTACCTGGCTGGATCTGGTACTGAAATATACACGATACCACTTCAATAGACAATATTTCAAATCATAGTGTCTAAAGGGAAAAAGAAATAAAGATGGTGGTGGTGGTGGTGGTGGTGGTGGTGGTGGTGTGTGTGTGTCTGTGTGTGTGTGTGAGAGAGAGAGAGAGAGGGAGAGGGAGAGGGAGAGGGAGAGAGAGAGAAAGAGAGAGAGAGAAAGAGAAAAGAAAAATGTCTGTCATAGAGCCAAGCAGCTTAGAGGAAACCCGGGTTATCAGTGGTGGGAAAATATAGGGATAGACATTGTATGACTAAAATTCTATTGTATGACAATAGACATTGTATGACTAAAATTCAGTCATGAACAACTTTGTAACCATATCTCATGGTGATTCAATTTAAACTTTTATTAAAGAACATAAACAAAGAACTGAGTGTATCTGGAAGGAGGGAAGAGACAAGGCGGCATTCTTGAGACACAGGGAAGCAGATATTCTGGTGGTGGATATGGTGTTGGAGAAATGTATTCATGAAACTATTAAGAATGGTATTGCAAATCATAGTACCATAATAAAGTGGTGGAAAGACTGAAGGAAATAATAGCAACTGTGGAGATTATAGTTGAAGGAAGACTAAAAATTGTAAAGCTCCTTTACTGAGCTCCAAAAGGAAGTAATGCTGCCAATTCCTCCCTGGTATTCTTGTCTGGGCTGAAAACTCTGGGGCCTTCTCAGTATGGGTGGAGGTGAATTTCCCTTTTTGCGTGAAGGCACAACAGCCCACCACCACACCCAACATCCTCCAGCAGAAGCCACCCAGTTTCACCACTTAACCTTATCAAATTGTCAAGCCACCAAATATGTTCCAGATCTGGATCACATGGCCACTTGCAGTTGTGCCACGCCCCAATATTTCATAATTGCCTCATCCCAATAGTGTCATCAAATGACACTGTAGGAAAACTTACATAGTAGGGCAACAAGCTCCTTGAGTCTAAACAGTAACAAAGAAGATTCAACTGGCACCAACCACAGCCCAGTAAATTCTCAGACAATGACTTCAATAACACCACTGAGAGATTATTTCAAATTGATCTAAGCTTTGATAACTCCACTTGCCCTTGTTTTATAACAAATAATATGAAATAAATTTACTTGTGCCTACAAGTAGGAAACTGCTGGAAGGAAGACTACATTGGTGGTGGGATTGGTGTTTGAACTTTTTTTGTGGGGGGAGCACACCTGGCAGCACTCAGGGGTTATTCCTGGCTTTGCACTCAGAAATAATTTCTGATAGTCTCGGAACCATATAGATGCTGTGGATCCAACCTGTGTTGGCCCCTACCATTATGCTATCTCTCTAGCCTTGGTGTTGAACTGAACATTTAATGTTTGAAACAAGTGCATTATGAACAGTTTGGTAAATCATGGTATTATAATAAAAATTTTGAAAGAGAAAACATTGGGGCCGGGCGGTGGCGCTGAAGGTAAGGTGCTTGCCTTACCGCGCTAGTCTTGGACGGACCGCGGTTCGATCCCCGGTGCCCCATATGGTCCCCCAGGCCAGCCAGGGGCAACTTCTGAGCGCATAGCCAGGAGTAACCCCTGAGCGTCACTGGGTGTGGCCCAAAAACCAAA
>PVKC010012899.1:9163-23498 GCA_004027635.1 Crocidura indochinensis
AGCCACGTGGTTCGACCAGCCTGCGCCAGAAGATCAGCAGGTGCAAGGCGCAGGCCAAGGAAGCTGTCAGCAAGTGCAGCGCATCGTGCACTATCTGACCTTGCGCTACTACACCGAAGTGCGGGCTGGCCCGTGCAAGAAAATGGCGAAGGTGGTGTGCATGTTTGGCAACTCGAGACTGGAAACAAGTCCACTGAGTCCCTGTGGGCCAAGGTAGAGTGACTCCAAGCTCATCTTGTTCCTTCTTTGGCCCGTACCCCCAAGAAGGGCAACAGCTTGACTGAAGAGCTGAAACTGGCCATACAGCTAACCGACCCGGTCATCCCCATCCACAGAGTCTATAAGGAGACGGCGAGTCCCATCACTGAGGAAGAGAAGAAATTTAAAGCCTTCATCAGGCTGCGCATGACCCGAGTCAATGCCTGACTTCTTGGCATTCGAGCTAAAAGGGCCAAGGAAGCAGCAGAGCAGTATGTTGAGAACAAGAAATAATGTTTTGTTCTAAAAAAAAGAAAAGAAAAGAAACCGTGGGGCCTGAGAGATAGCATGGAGATAAGGCGTTTGCCTTTCATGCAGAAGGTCATCAGTTCGAATCCCGGCATCCCATATGGTCCCCTGTGCCTGCCAGGAGCAATTTCTGAGCATGGTGCCAGGAGTAACCCCTGAGCACTGTCGGGTGTGACCCAAAACCACAAAAAAAGAAAAAAGAAAAGAAACCGTTTTGGGGGGCTTTGGTTCGTTTATTATTTCAAAGGTTCACACCTTTTTGTAACAAAACTTGACTATTAAAATAATTTTAAAACAGTCTCAATTAGAAATGATTTTTTAAAGTAAAATTTAATTGAATTACTTTGAGATATAGTTACAAAGTAGTTTAGGATTGAGTTTCAGTCATACAATGCCCAACACCCATCTCTCTTCACCAGTGCACATTTCCACCATCAATGTCCGTTTGCTTCTTGGCCGCCTCTCTGCCCTCCCTCCTGCCTGCCTCTATGGCAGACACTGCCTCCTCGCTTGCACACTCCCTTCCCCCTTTCCCTTCTAAACACCATGGTTTACAATTGAAGGGATATACATATCACTTACTTCCTTTCAGTGCTCAGTAGAACTGATTTCAAAGAATACAAAGTTAGACTGCTATTTATTCTGATCTAGTTGAAAAAAGTGATAATGATAATAAATAACTCAGGGGAGTTATCTTTTTGGTCTAATTATGAAAATTGAAGTAAGAATACCACCAGTTCATGTTCTTTTTGTAAAACAGAAAATTGTTATGCGGCCAGAGAGATAACACAACAGTAGAGTGCCTTGCACACAGTTGATCCAGGCAGAGTCTGGTGGTTTGAATCCCGGCAAACCATATGGTCCCCCATGCCTGCCAGGAGCGGTTTCTGAGCAAACACTCAGAAGTAACCCCTGAGCGCCAAGGGGTATGACCCAAAACAAACAAACAAATAAAAAGAAGCTTTTTATGAATAATTTGTTTTACTGTGATGTCTAATAAGCTGATAAAATCGTGACTAGTGACTATTTGAGGAAGGATTATTTTTTAAAATCTACTATAAACTGGAGAGTAAGGTATACTTAAGTAAAAGGGATATTTATTATCCTCTAGCAGGTTTCCATTCTACCCATAGCAGCAGCAAATAACAACACTCAGTTCAGGAAAAACTTACCAAACTAGAATTTCACAGTTCACTACTTGCATGCTGACATTCTGTTTTTATCAGATAGTACTTGCAGTAAGCTTTTTGCTTTATTAAAAATATGTCAAAGCATGGACTTAACTCATTAAGTCAGTAAAAGTGAAAGCATATTATGTACTTGCTATTGTAATCTATTGAAGCAAAATATAATACTATTGTAAAGTTAAACTATACACATTCTCTTTATTGAAGTATTCCCTTAAGAAATTTTTAATTGGGCCCGGAGAGATAGCACAGCGGCGTTTGCCTTGCAAGTAGCCGATCCAGGACCAAAGGTGGTTGATTCGAATCCCGGGTGTCCCATATGGTTCCCCCGTGCCTGCCAGGAGCTATTTCTGAGCAGACAGCCAGGAGTAACCCCTGAGCATCGCTGGGTGTGGCCCAAAACCCCCCCCCAAAAGAAAATTTTAATTAATGTCAGAAGTTATATTATTAAGATCTGTGTAATTGATTCATCACCATAGCTGCTTTTTTAAAAATTGTTTTATTATTGTGGTAACATGGTTACAGTCGGATTAATGTTTACACTTTTCTTGTACAATAATATTGCACTTCCACCAACAGAGTGCTGAAGACCCTCTACCTTACCTGTGCCACTTCTAGTTTGGCACTTAAGACCACAGATTCTTCTAATTAGACATTGCCAACTAGATATCAAATGAAAATTCCTTATTTAAAATTTTTCATCTTTGTATAAAAGAGTAGTTTACTAAGGGCTTGCATTGTTAAAAAGGATAATGTATCAAATGGAATCATTAATTTTGAATGAAAGAATGTGTCAAAATGTAGCCTTTGATTAGGACTGAAGTGACAATAGTACTGGGGTTGGATTCCTGGTTTTGGTCCCCAGTACCACATGGTCCGACTGGCCCTGGAGTCCCTAAGTACCTCTTAGGTGGTCCTGGTGGCCCCCCAGGACCCCTGCCTGAGCAGCATCCATTTTTGCTCTGGTACTGAACCTCAGGCACTGAACGGCTGGCCAACTTGAATATCAGATGTTGCTAGGAGTCTCCCTGAGTTCCCTGAGCACTCATAGAGGAATATTCGCCTGTGTATGTATTCCCTCACACAAAAATCCTAAAAATTCTTACAATAATAACAATTATTTTAAATTATAGAGTATAGAACAGAATTTTTAGTTGTTACATTCAGGATATGGGCAAAAATAAATGAGTTGAGCACATGAATATGAGTGTATGCATACATCAGGACTGGAAATGGCAGTGGCTGAACTAGTCAGGTCTAAAAATGGTTGGTTAGTTGTTTCTGTATGCTCCCTATTGCCCTTTATTAGGAGATAGATTTTAATTGTTGACATTGGTTCAAATTATTAAGACTTTTAACCAAATAAGGCATGTTTGCAAGGTCATCTCCATTAATACAGTAATTTATCCCTTTTTTTTTTTTTTTTTTTTTTTTGGTTTTTGGGCCACACCCAGTGGCGCTCAGGGGTTACTCCTGGCTATGCGCTCAGAAGTCGCTCCTGGCTTGGGGGACCATATGGGAAACCAGGGGATCGAACCGCGGTCCGTCCTAGGATAGTACAGGCAAGGCAGGCACCTTACCTCCAGCGCCACCGCCCGGCCCCAATTTATCCTTTTTAAAACATATGTTGTTGTGCTACCAAATTTTGTCATTGTGTTGAAAATCATAGTTTTTTTTTTTAATTTAATCAACATGTTATGAAAATTTTCTGGAGTTTTAGCCATTGAATGTACACCACCCTAGCCAGTGCACTCTTCCCACTACCAATTTTCCCCACTTCTCCCTGGCCCAAACCCTTACCTGTCTCTCAAACAGGCAATTTGCCTCTTCTTCACTATCATTGTCATGGTAGTTATCATTGTGGTTAGTGCTCTAGCTACACTGACCACTCTTTGTGGCAAGCTTCATGTCATGAGCTGGCCCTTTCAGTGTTCAGCTCTATTGTCTCTGGATATTACTGCCATACTGGATATTATTGCCATTTTGTCTTATATCCAACAGTTTAGTGAGACTATTCTTTGTCTAGCCCCTCTCCCTCTGGTTGATTTCACTCAGCATAATAATTTTCATGTCTATCCATGTATAGGAAAATGTTATTATTTCATTTTTCCTAATAGCTGTATAGTATTCCATTGTGTAAATGTGCCACAGTTTCTTTAGCCTCTCATCTGTTGTTGGGAATCTGGAATGTTTCCAGATTCTGGCTATTATAAATAGAGCTGCAATGAATATAGAAATGCAGAGGACATTTTTATTTTGTTTTTCTGTTATAGGTTATATCTTTAGGAGTGGTATTGCTGGATCATATGGGAGCTCAGTTTCCAGCTTTTTGAGGAATATCCATATTAATTTTCAGAAAGGTTGAACTTGACGCATTCCCACCAGCAGTAAATGAGAGTTCCTTTCTTCTCCCTTCATCCACACTAGCAGTGATTGTTTTTGTTCTTTGGGATGTGTGCCAGTCTCTGTGGCATGAGATGATACCTCATTGTTGTTTTGATTTGCATATTCCTGATGATTAATGAGCAATTTCTCATATGCCTTTTAGTCATCTGCATTTCTTTGAGTAAATGTCTGTTTATTTTTTCTCTCCATTTTTTGATGGGGTTAGTTTTTTTGTTTTCCTTGTTAAATTCTGTTAGTACCTTGTATATCTTGGATATTAGCCCTATATCAGGTGGGTTTTGGGTGAACAGTTTCTCCCATTCCATGGATGACTTTTGTATAGTCACTGTTTCCTTTGAGGTGCAGAAGCTTCTCAGTTTAATGTAGTCCCATTGCTTATCTCTGCTTCCACTTTTTAAGAAGGTGGTGTTTCCTCCTTGAAGATGCATTTTGTCCCAATGTCATAGCGTGTTTTGCCTACATTTTCTTCTATTTGCCTTCTAGTTTCAGGTCTGGTATCAAAGTCTATAATTCGTTTTGATTTGACCTTTGTGCATGTTGTCAGATGGAGGTCTGAGTTCACTTTTTTGCAAGAGGCTGACCAGTTATCCCAACACCATTTGTTGAAGAGGCTCTCATTGCTTTATTTTGCATTTATTGACCCTTCATGAAAGATTAACTCATTATATGTCTGGGATTTATTTTCTGAATACTCAAGTCTATTCCATTGATTTGAGAGTCTGTCTTTATTCCAATACCATGCTGTTCTGATGACTACTGCTCTTTTTTTTGTTTTTGTTTGGTTTTGGTTTTGGTTTTTGGGTCACACCCAGCAGCACTTGGGTTACTCTTGGTTATACACTCAGAAATCGCTTCTGGCAGGCTCCCGGGACCATATGGGATGCCAGGATACAAACCACCATCCTCCTGCACGCAAGGCAAATGCCCTACCTCCATGCTATCTCTCCGGCCCTACTATTGCTTTTTAATACAATTTAAAATTGGGAAAAAGTGATGCCTCCCATCTTCTTTTTTCTAAGGGTTGCTTTAACAATTCAGGGCATTTCTTTCTAATGAATTTTAGGATTGTTTGATCCACTTATTTGAAGAATGTCATGAGTATCCTTAGAGGGATTGCATTAAACTTGTACAATGCTTTAGGGAATGTTGCCATTTTAATAATGTTGATCCTTCCAAGCTATGAGCAGGGTATATGCCTCTCTATTTCCTTGTGTCCTTTTTTATTTCTTGAAGCAAAGTTTTGTAGTTTGTATAGGTCCTCCACCTCTTTAGTAAAGTTGACACCAAAGTATTTTAGTTTCTGTGGTACTATTGTGAATGGGATTGTTTTTTTAATGTCTATTTCTTCTCTGTCATTATTTGTATATAGGAAAGCCATTGCTTTTTGTGTTAATTTTGAAGCCTGCCACTTTGCTCTATAAATCTATTGTTTCTAGATACTTTTTGGTAAAGTCCTTAGGGTTTACAAATATAGTATCATGTAATGTGTGAACAGTGTGTGAACAGTGAGAGCTTCACAGCTTTTCTTGTCTGATGCCCTTGATATCTTTTTCTTGCCTAATTGCTATGGCAAGTACTTCCAGTACTATGCTGAATAGGAGTGGTGCAAGGGGGCAACCTTGTCTTGTGCCAGATTTTAGAGGAAAGTGAAAGCATAGTTTTTATAAAGTATCATTAGACCCTTTAAAAAATTATTTAGGGACCAGAGTGATAACACAGTAGGTAGGGAGATTGTTTTGCATGCAGCTGACCCAGATTTGATCCCTGATATTCCATATGGTCCCCTGAACCCACCAGAGTGATTCCTGAGCAAAGAGCCATAATAACCCTTGAACACCACCAGATGTGGCCCCCAAACTATGTATATTTGTTTGATTTTGGCATTCAGAGGTTACTCCTAGCTCTGTACTCAGAAATCACTCCTGGCAATGCTCAGGGACCAAATGGGATGCCAGGGATGACATCAAACCCTGATTGGCCACATCTAAGGCAAATACCTCACCCAGTATATTTGTGTCTGGCCCTCATTAGACCCATTAGGAACAGCATTGTTCCAGAATATTTCCTAGGGTTAAAGAAATGTCATGCATCATTTTCAGTTAACTGTTCAATATGGTGACTTCTTTGGAAGAATTTGTATTCTAGAAAATAAATATAGTTGCCAAATGAGAAGCTAAAATTTAGATATTTAAATTACATTGGGGACAGCACTGGGAGAGATGTCTTGAGTTAAGTCACAACAGTATAAGTGAGTTAAACAGACAGTTTCTATACGTCTTCAGAGGTGCAATTAGTCACTTGAAGATAAAGTTAGAAAAGTAGAATTTATTTGAAGTAGCTCTTGAAGGACAGGAAAAATTCTATTGAAGAAAGATTAGGAATCTGGGATAGGGTAACTAAATGCCTACAGACAAGAAAAATTATTAAAAATGTGTGACTTTTGTCCAAATTATGTTCTTTTATTTTTATTTTGAAAGTCAAGTTATTTAGAAATTAAAGTTAGGGACAGAGAGGTAACACAATGGTAGGGCATTTGCCTTACATATAGCCAGCCCTGGACAGACCCTGGTTCGATCACCAGCACCCCTTATGATCCTGCCAGGATCTATTTCTGAGTACAGAACCAGAAGTAACCCCTGAGCACCAACGGGTGTGCCCCCTCAACAAAAAGAATTGAAGTTTGTTTTGATATTTCTAGACATTTTCAGTATCTTGAAAAAGATAGCATTGTGCAGTTTTTGTTTCTAATGCCAACAATCAAAAGAAAAAGAATGTTAGCTTTTTAGAAAAGCTTTATATGTTTACTCTATTCACTTGAAATATGCCGATTTCACCACTTAAAAATTGTAGTCAGTTACATGTTTTCTGATATGATGAAATATAATTTAAGTCAATGAGCAGCAAATGAAAACTCTCAACTGTATAGTTTCCACATAGTATTCCAGTTTCAGTTGAAAATGTTGTGTTTTTGTCTTAACAATTGGATTTCAGGAAATAATGTTTTGCTGCATTAAATTTGAATTATTTTTGCTTATTATTTATTGCTATTTGTTAATATACAAACTTAAAAGGGTGTTTCTTTATTATTTTACCTGGGAATATCTTTGATGGTTTAGTGAAATTTATGTAAAAATCTTTTTATTAATTAAATATGCTTAAATTCCTGTCAGAATTTTTTCTTCTGAAAGAGCTATTCCTATATAAAATTGCAGTACCTTCTCCTCTGCCTCCTGTACTTGTTAACAATTCTTCTTTTGCCTTGTGTATTATAAAGTCAATGAAATAAAGCATTTAATACTTAATGTGGACGCTAAGTAAACAATCTTGCCTAATTTTCCTCATTTATATGGAAAGCATCTAGATTCTTGACTTTTTAAATTTATACTGAGATAAATTTTAAGTGGTATTGTTTTCATTTTCTTATCATGTGACAGCTATTTCATGTATTTCAATAAAGACTAATCTTGAAGTAGTTTTATTATTTTAAAGCACTATGTTTTAATAATTATTTAATTGATGTTTAATAAATACTAATTTTGGCACAGGGATCTACAGTAGACATATAGACTTATTTGTTTGTTTTTTTTTTTGTAGGGGGGCACACCCAGTGAAGCTCAGGGTTTACTCCTGGCAATGCACTCAGAAATAGCTCCTGGCTTGGGGGACCAAAAGGGACTCCAAGGGATTGAACTGAGGTCCATCCTAGGCTAGCACAGCAAGGCAGATGCCTCACCGCTCTGGCCCCTGTTTGTTTTTTTAATGGAGGTATAGAGAAGTAAAATTATTTGTTCCTGTTACATAACAACATAACCCAAATGGAATTTGGAACCCATTCACCCTGCCCGATTTTCTTCCCTGGACAATCTCCCTACCTGCTATACAATCTCTCTACCCCCATTATTTGTTTTTTTTTTTAATGTATTTTGGGGTCATTTTTTGACAGCCATCTAGAAGAAAAACAGTTCTATTACTTGTTTTTGTTTGAGGGCCGCACCTAGGAGTGCTCAGAGTTTACTCCTGGCTTTGCACTTAGTAATCACTCTTGGCATTGATCAGGAGATCATATGTGATGCAGGAGTCAAAACCCAGGTCAAACATGCAAAGTAAGTGTCTTACACATTGTACTATCTCTGGCCCCAAAATAACTCATTTTGATATGAAAATTATCTTAATTATACATTGGTGATTATAACAGGGTTAGTATTTTTGCATTTGTTATCCATTTTGAAACTATTATGGGAAAATCCAATATTTAACTTTCATTTTGTTTTTGGGCCTAGAGATACTCAAGGGCTACTCCCGGCTCTGCTCTCAGAAACAACTCCTAGCATATAGGATGCCAGGGATTGAACCTAGATAGGCCATCCAAAAGGCAACACCTTGCCCACTGGCTATCGTTTCAGCTCCCTTAACATTTTTTAAAATTCCATGGAGGAAGTAACCGTTTGTAATTTGTGTGAATAAAGATACTTGGATCTGCAATTATACTTTGGTTTTGTGTTTTGTGTGTGTGTGTGTGTGTGTGTGTGTGTGTGTGTGTGTGTGTGTGTGTGTGTGTTTTGCACCTGGTGGTGCTCAGGTGTTACTTCTGGCTCTTTGCTCAAAATGGCTTTTGGCATGGGGCCAGTATGGTGATGTGGAGCGGTAAGGCATTTGCCTTGCTGGCACTAGTCTAGGATGGACCTCGGTTAGATCCCCAGGTGTCCCATATGGTCCTCCAAGCCAGGAGCAATTTCTGAGTGCATAGCCAGGAATAACTCCTGAGTGTTACTGGGTATGGCCCAAAACAAACAAACAAAAATGGCTCCTGGTGGCTTAGGGAACCATATGGAATGCCAGGGATCAAATCCAGGCATGGGTCGCTGCATGCAAGGCAAATACCCTACTGCTGTGCCATCACTCAAGCCCCAATGTAATTATTCTTATTTTTATTTCATGCATTTTTTACTTGTGGATAAAGAAAATTTAGCTTAGAAATATATGGAAATATTCCTGGCAGTGGGCAAAAAGACACCTGATTGGTGGGCCTTATGTCAGGGCCAGTGTAAATGGTTCTTTGTTCATCCTGGCTTGTTACTTAAGTTGGTGGCCAGAGCTATTTCATACTTGGTCCTCATACATTATTTTAAGTGTATGGGAATATTAAGTGTGTGTGAACACTGCCATTTTGTTGCATGCAGTAGCATGATTGATACTACTGATATAACTAGTGAGCTAGGGGACAGGGATCAAATTATTTTCATTTCCTGATATGTAATGCTTTAATGGCATTCTATAGATCATCAGTGGTAGCCTACCTCCTCTAAGTATGGTTTTGGTGGTTCAACCTGTCAAACTTGTAGTTCTTGTATTTATGTGAATAGAAATAAGGAAACTAGTTATGGGTATTAACAGCTTCTCTTTCAGTTTTTGTTATCTAACCCCACCCTTAATGGGATACTGTTTTATAAAGTTGATTTTATTTAGTAATAAAGAATAAGTACCTCAAAGTCTTATGTATCTGTTATCTTCTTTTTGGAGAATTTCTTAGATAAGTAGAATAGTTGCTTATACTTTGTAGTATGTTAATGTTGTGTTGTTGTATATAACTAGGCCTATTTCCAGAACCAGAGACATAGTTCTGTGTGTAAGGCATTTATTTGTCTAGATAGAGCCCCATATAGTCCTTCAGGTCCTGCCAGGAATGATCTGTGAGCACAAAATCTTAGCCCTGAGCACAACAGGTGTGGCCCCAAAACTAATAATAATAAAAACTTGTATTTCAAAAATGCTAATTCAGGGCCCTGGAAGATAGCATGGAGGTAAGGCATTTGCCTTTCATGCAAAAGGTCATCGGTTCGAATCCCGGTGCCCCATATGGTCCCCCGTGCCTGCCAGGAGCAATTTCTGAGCATGGAGCCAGGAGTAACCCCTGAGCACTGCAGGGTGTGACCCCCCAAAAAATGCTAATTCTACATTGTGATAACATGTACTTTAAAAAAAATCAGCCCTATTCTAGTTGTTCATCACTAGGCAGTAAAGATTATTTATCATAGAAGTGAATATTAGTCTAATTATATAAAAAATTGCCATCATTTTTGAAACTTTTCATTTATGCAGAATTTCACATTTGATTATCTGATTTATATAATGTAAATAGAAAATTTGAGTAGTTGCATAATATCTGTAATCCTATATCAAATGGCCTTAATGGTTATTATAAAATATTATGTCTCAGCTGAGAGAGACTTTAAAGGGTTGGACTACACATTTTGCACGATTGAGGCCTGGAGTTGATCTCTAGCATGGTTTCCTACCCACTGTTTGGAGTGATCACCAAAAACAAAAATGAGAGTAGTTTCTGACACCAGGATTTTTTTAAATAAAATATTATCTCACTTGGGCCCGGGAGATAGCATGGAGGTAAGGCGTTTACCTTTCATGCAAAAGGTCATCAGTTCGAATCCCGGTGCCCCATATGGTCCCCCGTGCCTGCCAGGAGCAATTTCTGAGCATGGAGCCAGGAGTAACCCCTGAGCACTGCCGGGTGTGACCCAAAAACCAAAAAAAAAAAAAATATATTATCTCACTTAATTTGTCAACTTTGAACAGCTATCTCTCCATTCCAACAATACCTGTTGCACATTTTTCACATTTACAGGTTTATTCTGAGATCTGGTCTATAATAATCAGGATATTTGATGGTAATTAAATATGGAGAAAAATGGACATTAAGTATTTGCTTGTGAAAACTAGAACTCTTAGTAGCCCATGGATCAGATTTGAAAACTGTAGAACCAGGATAATGAAAGAAATAAAGAATATATGACTCAATCTCTCTATAAGCAAAAGTTGTTTGTAGGATTCAAAAGAGGCATGATACAGACTTTGAAATAATGTAAAACTAATCAGTATTTTTTTGGGGGGGAAGCAGTTGAAAAAGAGGTGTAATTTTTTTATTTGGCTCTTCTATAAAATCTAATAATAGAATGTGATAAGTACTTGTATTTTCTTATTTATAATTTCTTTCTCTACTTCACCTCTCTCCTTTCCTTGCCCCACCTCTCCTTGCTTACTCATTCTTGATATGGTTGGTTGCAAAACTTGTTTCTGTATTGGAGGTATGTGAGAGCTTGAGATCTGTACAAGCTGTTTATTAAATAGAGACTATATTAATTACATTTTTGGATTGATAATTTTACCAACGGTAATTTTAGAATGCTTTTAGAATGCTTATAAGATTCCTTAAATTGTAGATAGAAATATGACTGTATTGCTCAGAGAGATGGATCTGTAGGATTCAAATCAATAATCGGAGGTCTGGGAACTTGCAATCCAGCTTTAAGGAGGAAGGAATATAATTTCTTTATCACTTTCTACCATTCTTTATTATTATTATTATTATTATTATTGAGGGGGAGGCCACACCTGGTGACTCTCAGGGACCATTTCTGCCCATGCGTTCAGAAATCGCTCCTGGCTTGAGGGATCATATTAGGACACTAGGGATTGAACCTGGGTCTGTCCTGGCTCAGCCATACACCAGGCAAATGCCTTACCATTACGCTATTGCTCTGGCCCCCACTTTCTACAATTTAAACAAAAATTAAGTATGTATGATTTTATTGTATGTAAATATATATCTTTAACCTTGATAAGGGAAAAATAATATGGGACAATTGTTTTTAACTATTTTTCTATGCCATTGTGAGAGTTAACTATTGTGACACATTATTGTTTTAGAAAATTACTTTCTGGCCAGAGCGATAGTTCAATGGGTAGAGTAATTGCCTTGTAAATGGCTAACCCAGGTTTGAACTTCAGCAGTCCATTTGGTTCCCCGGGCCTCAAGGAGTAATTTCTGTGTGCTGAGTCAAGAGTAACCCCTGAATATAATTGAGTGTGTCCGCCCAAAATAGAGAATTACTTCTGTGTTATATGTATATTTTATGGACTTAATATTTCAAGTTAACATGATTGCATATTTTTACTATTTATTGTTAATGGGTGGGTGGATTTGAGCCACACAAGTTTTATTAAGGTAGATATACTTCTGTAAATATACTATCTGTGCACCAACTTAAAGGAAAGGAGACTTGTTCAACTTTATATCATGTTATCTGAAATTGAATTTTATACATAATAAATTATTTAATAAATTGTTGAGGGACTCACAGAAGTGCTCAGGGGCCATTATGTTCTACATTTAGTCAACCATTGCAAGTGGTACATAGTTCAGTACTAGGATTCAGTGGATCTTAGGGGCTCTGCAGCACAGATCAAACTTGAACTTCACTCCATGCAAACATGTGCTCCTGACCTAGTCACCTAAATGAAATAGATTGTACTTTTGGAGGGGATTTTGGTGGAACATTTGTTAGGGGAGAAAGGGACTAGAGCCAAATACAGCTATATCCAAGGAATACTTCTGAGTCTACTCAGGATCACTCCAGGGTGGCCCAGGGAAACATATCAGGTGCTGGGGATTGACCCCAGGTTCTCCATGTGCAACATGAGCACCCTCCTGCTGTACTATTTTACTGACCTCTGAAACAGGTTTTAACAAAAGCTAATTTGTATGTTAAGTAGATGGATAGAAAGAATATTGGAATACTTACATTTTAAAATAGGACAAACTGTTTTAGACTATTCCATCTTTTCCCATGTTTCTGTGGTATCTTAGAGTATGATTTTATTGAGGACTATTCTAAAATAATTAAATTATATTAAAATTTTTCAGGAGAACTGACCACAGTATATTCTAAATTATTAAGAATATAATGTATGGGTCCTGAACTGATAGGATGTTTGCCTTCCATGCACCCGACCTGATTCAATACCTAGCATTCCATATGGTCCCCCAAGCACCACCAGAAGTCTTTAGTGTAGAGCCCAGGAATTAGTCTTGAACATCTCTGCATATGATCACAAAATCAAATAAAAAGTATGTAATATATATATGATTTCTTCATATAGGATGTTATTATTTTAAATATTATACTAATAAAATATACAGTAAGTGTAAAATATTATTACATTGGACTTTAATATCCGCTGAAGAACAAACTTAGATTTCACTTAAAAAAGCACTTATTTGTGCTTTTTAAATTATTTATTCTGATTCATAATAATTTATAGATGCCAGCTTTACAATTAAAATGAGGTTAACAAAAATTTAACTAAGTCATAGCTAAGAAATCATTTTTAGAATTACAAAAGGATTTATGTATTCTGCTGGACATAAATTTATATACTACAGTTTTTTATATTGAAATAAGAGCATTTCAACTTAAAATTCTTAATGTTTTCAAATAAATATTCTATACCAGGGTCCTCAAACTTTTTAAACAGGTTCACTGTCCCTCAGATCATTGGTGAGCTGAACTATAGCTTAAAAAACTATGAACAAATTCCTTTGCACACTGCACGTTATCTTAGTTTGAAGACTGAACCAGTCTTGCGTACTCAAATAACCCCACTGGTTTCTAATGTGTAATTTTCTTTATTACTGGAGTTATTTTGCTTTTTGTTTGTTTGTTTGGTTGGTTTTGGTTTTTTGGTGGCTGTCTGCTAAGAAATAGCTCCTGGCAGGCACAGGGGACCATATGGGACACCGGGATTCGAACCAACCACCTTTGTTCCTGGATCAGCTGCTTGCAAGGCAAACGCCACTGTGCTATCTCTCCTGGCTATTTTGCTTTTGTTTTATTGAAAAATATTCATCTGTATTCAAAGAAGAAATTGGTCTACCTCAGTCCTCAGTGCACTTCTTTTTGGGGGGGGGGGTCACACCCAGCGGCATTCAGGGTTACTCCTGGCTCTGCGCTCAGAAATTGCTCCTGGAAGGCATGGAGGACCATATGAGATGCTGGGAATGGAACCACCATCCATCCTGGATTGGCTGCTTACAAGGCAAATGCTCTACCACTGTGCTATCGCTCCAGCCCTTGCACTTCTTTTTTTTTTAATTGATTTTTTTCCCCTGAAGTATCACTGTTTAAGTCTTTGTTTAAAGGTTGAAGTTTCGGGGCCCGGGAGATAGCATGGAGGTAAGGCGTTTGCCTTTCATGCAAAAGGTCATCGGTTCGAATCCCGGTGCCCCATATGGTCCTCCGTGCCTGCCAGGAGCAATTTCTGAGCATGGAGCCAGGAGTAACCCCTGAGCACTGCCGGGTGTGACCCAAAAACCAAAAAAATAAATAAATAATTTAAAAAAAAAAAAGGTTGAAGTTTCATGGGCCCGGGAGATAGCATGG
>PVKC010012900.1:0-23398 GCA_004027635.1 Crocidura indochinensis
CCCGGCCCCCAAAACTTCTTTTTTTTTTTTTTTGGTTTTTCAGGACACACCCGTTTGATGCTTATGGGTTACTCCTGGCTAAGCACTCAGAAATTGCCCCTGGCTTGGGGGGACCATATGGGACGCCGGGGTATCGAACCGCGGTCCTTCCTTGGCTAGCGCTTGCAAGGCAGACACCTTACCTCTAGCGCCACCTCACTGGCCTCTGTGGTGCCAGTTATTAAAACCAGGCTCCTTCCTGCATGCAAAGGATGCACCCAACTCATTGATCTGCCTCTTTCTCTGGCTCTCTTAGTACATTTCTTTTCTTTTCTTTTTTTTAAACTTTATTTATTGCTTTCTAGGCCTTACTCAGGAGTGCTCAGGGGGTCATTCCTGGCTCTGCACTCAGAAATAGCTCCTGATGGGCTGGGGAACCATATGAGATGCCGGGAATCAAATCGGGTTCCTTCTGGGTTGGCCACATGCAAGGCAATTGCCCTACCTCTGTGCTATTTCTCTGGCCCCTCTTAGTACATTTCTGAATGAAAGGTTTTATTATTCTTTTCTTTTTTCTTTTTTGGGTTTTGGGCCACACCTGGTGGTGATGCTCAGGTGTTACTCCTGGCTATGTGCTCAGAAATGGCTCCTGACTTGGGGGACCATATGGATGCTGGGGTATCAAACTGGGGTCCATCCTAAGCTAGCACAGGCACTTGTGCCTCCCCTCCGGCCCTTATATAATCAGTCTTTACCTACCTTTCTGACTGCCTTCCTCAGTCTAACATAATGACCATTTTTCTTTTTCTCAGAACACCAGACAGTCTCATGCCTTTGCATTTTCCCCCTCTGTCTGAGATGCTTGTTTCTTGCTGCTGTTCATATGGTTTGCTCTCTACTTTCTAAAAAGTCTTCATTCTCACTTAGGGCCTTTCCTAATCACTCCCTTTTAAGTGGAAATTTATCTTCTCATCAACTGCCCTGCTCTCTTTCCTACTTGATTTCTCTGCATAGCACTTACAGCTATCTAGTAATAAACTGTTTCATTTATTAACTTGATCTATTTCTCTCTATTAGCCCTAAGACTAGCCGCCAAGTTTTTTGTTTGTTTCTTTGGTTGGTATTTGGGCCACATTCAGCAGTGTTCAGCGCTTTACTCCTGGTACTACACTCAGGGATCACTCTTAATGATCTAGTCAGCACATGCAAGGCAAGTGTCCGGCCTGCTGTACTAAATTTATCCAGCCCTATAGCTTCATGTTGTTATGAATAAAGTTTGCATGAACATGCTCATTCATTTCTGTATTGTCTGACTGCTTTTAAGTAGTTGAAGTAGATTATATGGCTAAAATACAATATTCCCTTGTTCACAGAGAAGTTGGTAACAATTAAAGACATGAAAGCAAGCTATTTTTTGTCATTGGGGTCAGTAGTCAGTAATAGTAGGTTGGGTGGTCACAGAGGAAATTAGCCTTGAATAAGAATTTTATGTATAAATAGGTTACGTAAGTAGAAGCCATTTCAGGCTGGGAAGCTGGGACAGGTAAGGGACAGATGTACTTCTGTTTTTAATCATACTTTCCCATCTTTTCCTTGCTAGCCAAGAAGGATCAGGAAGGTGGAGAAGAAAAGAAATCTGTGCAAAAGAAAAAAGTCAAAGAATTAAAGGTGTTAGATTCAAAGACATCCCAGAATCTCTGTGAGTAACCGTGATCTCAGCAATTTGAAAAAGTGTAAAGAGTTCTTTTAATAGTTTAATGCTGGTATTTGAGGTCTCATTTACTGAATTTATACTTGTATGCAGGCATTACATAATATCTGGGTGAGTATTGTGTTGTGTGTTTGTGTATGTGTGCACTCACACTTGTGCGTGCACAAACTCTAGGGAATCCCCAAGAAGTGAGAGGGAGCCTGAGGGCTACTTCTCACAATACTGGAATGCTTGGACCACTATTTGGCCCCTGATATGCTTAAGGTTCATGATGTGGTACTGTTCTGGTCCAGTGGTTCTCTGGGCTACCCCAGGCCACCCCAGCGATGCTCAGGGCACCATGCAGTGCCCCAGATGGAATTCACAACCTCTATGTGCTAGACATAAGCTCCAGCGCTTTGAGCCATCTCTCCAGTTCCCTGCTATTTTATTTAATCTCTTCAGTCATTTTAATCTCTTCAGAAATTGTTGGTACCTGGTTTTATGGAAAGGAAATACAAATTGAGACTTGAAGGAATTAGTTTAGTCTCATACCTAGTAAGAGACATGTCTAGAATTTAAACCGTAAATTAATTCAAAGCTCTTTTTATTGCTATAATAAAAAATTACCACAAAATCTACCATGGAACTGGAGAGATCATATAGTGAGTGGGTAAGGCACTGACCTTGAATAAGACTGATCCAGGACTAACTCCCAGTACTACATATGATCCAAGTGGGGGAGGAGAGAGAGAGAGAGACAGAGAGGCAGAGACAGAGAGGAGAGAGAGAGAAGAAGAAAAGAAAAAAAGGAAAGGAAGGAAGGAAGAGAAAGGAAAGGAAAGGAAAGGAAGGGAAAAGAAAAAGGAAAGGAAAGGAAAAGAAAAAGGGAAGAGAAGGGAAGGACAGCGGTAGGGCATTTGCCTTGCATGAAGCAGAATGGATGGTGGTTCGAATCCTGGCCCAACATCACATATGGTCCTCCGAGCCAGCCAGGATCGATTTTTTTTTTGTTGTTTTGTTTTTTTGTTTTTTTGTATTGGGGTCACACCCGGCAGCGCTTAGGGGTTACTCCTGGCTCCATGCTCAGAAATTGCTCCTGGCAGGCACGGGGGACCATATGGGGCACCGGGATTCGAACCGATGACCTTTTTGCATGAAAGGCAAACGCCTTACCTCCATGCTATCTCCCTGGCCCCCAGGATCGATTTTTTTGAGTGCAGAGCCAGGAGTGACTCCTGAGCACTGCCGGGTATGACCTCTCAAAAAAAAAAAAAAAAAAAAAAAAAAAAAAAAAAAAAAAAAAAAAAAAAGAAAAAGAATTAGCTTACCACAAGTGCTCTAGCCTTTATACATATTCTTCCTTCTTGCTTTCTTTTATGTAATGAAATGCAAGTACTGTCTTGATTTCAATTAAACTTAAAATCACTTTGTGGTTATGAGTAATGGAAATTCCGCCTCTCTTAGAGTAGGATCAGTAACTCCAAGAATTCTATTCTAAACTTCCTTCCAGTATGCATATTAATTTTGGGCAAAATTTCAGATAAGATCCTCTATAAAGTTTGGTATAAAACATACTTCCTGATAATCAGGATGACTCCATTTTTGTTCATTTTTATATTCTTTCTACTTTATGCTGAGTAATACAAATTTAAATATATCTTCAATAATTTATGGGGCCTGTCACGTTGCAGGCACTGTTAAACACATACTAGACACATGCTCCAAAGATGAAATAAATATATGTACTTGCTCAGGAGCTGGGAACATGGCTCAGAGGGCCAGAATGCATCCTTTACATTGTTAGGAACCCCCATTCAATCCCTGTCAACTACGTGATCCCCCCCTACACACTGGGAGTGATCCCTAAACTTAGCTTCTGGATGTGACCTGAACTGATAAATTAATTTTCAGTCTTACAGTATGACTATTAGTCCTGTGTTTCTAAATGTATAAATCACAGTTCAGATGATATCCCTTGGCTAGCATCACACAAGTAATGAATATACATGCTAATAAGTAAAACGAGTGCTATAATATTGAGAACAGTAAGCCCTTACATTATTCTTAGCTGTATGACTTTAGATCATTCAAAAACGGTCATTAATTAAACAGGGTCTGTGGGTAAGTCATTTTATGAAGCAGAGTCTCAAATAATATAAGGTACTTTCTTTTTTTACTCTCTCAATAACATAAACCATGAGTAATTATTATTTTAGATATTGAATCAAGACTGTAGGATTTTGTTTGATTGAGACCAAAAAGTAAGTTATGGTAAGGAGTAGCTCAGATTGAATAGTGCTATGATGCAGGATTTCGAGGAAGTGTCAGCAAAGTCAAGTGAGACAGCACATTCAAGGTCAATTCAGAGAAGACTGCTTCAGCTAAGTTAAATGAAAGGTGAGTGCTGGTTGAGTGCAGCCATCAGGATCATTCATTAGTCTGAAGCCAATGATACCTTCTGAGAAAACTACAGTTTGGAAATTGTAAATAGTTGAGTACAAGTGAACTAAAGCAGTATGTGGGAGAGAAGTAGGAGAGGATTTTTGGGAAATGGAGACTATATCATAGAAAGTTCTGATAAGCTTAGACTAAACGTATTTATTTTATCCTGAAAGCATTGGGAGTTATTAAAGGAATTGTAATTAGGAAAGTCAGTGATAACAGCTTCTATGATTGGGGAAAAGCCACTTCAGCAGTGATTTAAGACTGTAATACTAGTGAAGGATAAAACTATTCAAAGGATGAGCTACTGTTACAGTTTTAAGGTAAGTGAGTTGTGATCAGGACCTGAAACTCAAATAATAAGAATGTATCAGAAGACGGAAGAAAGTAAGAATGGAATTTAGTGGTTGAGAGAATAAGGGAAAGGTATTTTCTTGGGTTTCATTACATTTACTGGATAGGAAAATCCAGGGGGACTACATTTTGTCTTTGATGGAAAGAGCAGTGGACTAAATGAGAGGTGCCAGGTGGTGGGTTTGAAATGATTTGGGATAGAACGTAAGGTGCCTGAGATTCTGCCATAAGAATGACTTCTTTGGGCATCTGGGACCATCAGGAGGAACTTTAGCTGGAGATAAGAAGTTGTGGGGGTTGGGTAATGGAGAGATAGTACACTGAGTAACACTTCTGCCTTGTTGACCCGGGTTTGATCCCTGGTTTGATATGAACATCTCCAGGAGTGGTTCCCTTCCCTAAAGAAAAATAAAAATATAGAAGTTAGCATATTTTCCATAATTGAAGTTATAAATTTGCTTCATAGTCCACTAATAGTGAAAGTATAGATACGGGTTAAGGTTATTGCTTTGCAAGCAGGTGATCAGCCCAGGTGTCTGGGCCTCTGAGCAATGTGAGGAACAATTTCCAAATACAGGACTGAGAGTAGCTCACTGCAGGCCAAAAAAAAAAAAAAAAATCCAAATAGTTAAAGAACAGATATTTGAAGAGCAAGAAGAGAGAGAGAGAGAGAGAGAGAGAGAGAGAGAGAGAGAGAGAGAGAGAGAGAGAAAAGAGGCAGAGGCAGTATGGCACAGTGCTCTCTAAAGTGGGAAAGCTCAGGGTTAAATGAAGACATACCAAGTAAAACCAGTATCTGACAGGTACCTTCTTTTTTGTTGTAAGTTTTAGGGTCACACAAAGTTTACTCCTGCTCTGTATTCAGGAATGATTCCTGCCAATGCTTGGGGGATCATATAGGATGCTGGGGATTGAACATACTTACCCACTGTACTCTCTCTCCAACCTCCTAATGATACCCTTTCAAGAGAGAAGAAACTTGATAGTAGGTGTGCACATGTGCTAATGGAAAAAGCTCTAATGCACCTCTTCTGTGAAAACAAGGAGTGCAGGGAGAGAAACCTGGGGAAAGAATAAAAACAGGCATAGTTTCTAATAAACTTGAGTAAGTGTTCAGCACAAGTTTTCTTTCAGATGATTCCAGAGTAGTTGTTCCTCTTGTCCTAATGCCCTGGCATACAGAGCATCTGCTCCAAACTGAGATCTTCCATGGCCCATACTAGTTCTTGCCCATAGTTTTGTTCTTATCCATGTCTGGACCTGCTGAGATTCCCTAATGCTCAATTTACAGATAGGTAGCATAAGGGAATTGCACAGCAAGTAACTTGACACAGGTTTCATTGTCTAAATAGGAGTAAGATTTTAGAAATAATAGGGAAGAAGTGGGAAAGTTAGGAAATGGGCCTGTTTAGGGAGAATTGTCAAGAGAGCCCAGACAGGCTTAGGAACATGGATCTGGTCCTCAGAGCTCTTCCTCACAGCATCCTTCAACCCTGGTGTAAGAGTAGAGAAATGAGGGCCAAAGAGTTGAATCAAAGGGTTGAACCCCAGGTTTGATCCTCAGTACTGTATGGTTCCTATGACACTGCCAGTAGTCCTCTGAGTACAGTAATGAGTAGCCCCCAAGCATTATCAGGTGTGATTAAAAAAAATTGAGGCATAAGATGGTTGGATTTACTAGAAACTAGAAAGAGGAGATGAGTATACAGAAATAGTCATTAATAGAAGCAGGAACTAGAAAATGAGTGCTATGATAGACAGGATCTGGCTTAAATAGAGAAGACAAAATGGAAACGATTTCATCAGGGAAGTTGGTCAGAGAGAGATGTGAAGAATAAAACAGTGGGATGAGTATCTTTGTAGCAGGTAAAGAAGGTCTAAGTTTTTCTGTATGAGCAAAGACAAGGAGTCATATTGTGACTGTGTGTGACATAGTGTAACTTGTGATGTAGCGTCAGGGCAGGGTGATAACTCTGGTGAAGCGGGTGTGCTGCCATGCACTGGGTCCTGAGTTTGATCCTGGTACCACAGGTCCCCGTGCACTCTCTGTGTCAACTCACCCCTAAGCACCAGTGTGATGTCCCTGGTAGCCCTCAATACTGCTGGGTACAAACATTGTATCTTTGGCCCAAGCTTTTATGGGACAGCCTATCTATTGGTCAAATATAATGAGGAGTGGCCTCTGGGTCCCTTGAGCATTGCTTAAGAGACCCCTAGTTTAAAAATTAATGTGAGGGTTAATAAGAGAAAACTGCAAGGTAGAAAACTTAGACCCTAGATTTTAGATACATAGACAATGAAGAGCTGTGGAGGTGTTTTTTTTGTCTGTTTGTTTGTTTGTTTTGTTTTCTGTTTTTGTTTTTGGGCCACACCCAGTGACGCTCAGGGGTTACTCCTGGCTATTCGCTCAGAAGTCGCCCCTGGCTGGCCTGGGGGACCATATGGGGCACGGGGGATCGAACCACGATCCGTCCAAGGCTAGCGCGGTAAGGCAGGCACCTTACCTTCAGCGCCACCGCCCAGCCCCATCTGTGGAGGTTTGATAGTGACTGTCTTACGAAAATTGGCAGCAGTCTGTAACAGGAAGAGACAGAGATGAACATTTTCTTGTTTTCACTTTTTTTGTTTGTGGGCCACACCCACCAGTTCTCAGGGCTGACTCCTGACGGTGCTCAAAGGACCCTCCGCAGCACCAGGGATGAAATGTGGGTCAGCTATGTGCAAGGGCAGCAGCCTACCTTCCATTCTATATCTTTAGATATATCTTTCTGTCTTTCTTCTGCTAGCAATCTTCTTGGGTTCCTTCCGCATGCCCTATCTGGAGATTAAGAATGTCATCCTGGAAGTGAATGAGGCTGTTCTAACTGAGTCAATGATCCAGGTAAGAAACAAACTTGCTTCACTCGAGCTGCAGTCTCCTGCAGTCCCCCTGCTCTCTAGCCTATCTCTTGGCTTCCAGCTCACTTTGGGGGTGCTTCCATCTTCAGTGCCCAGGTTGTTTCTTGGTTCTGCCATCTTACCTGCTGCCTCGCTCCCCTCACCCTCCCCCTCAACCCGACCCTAGCCCATGTTTTACTCTTAGTGATCCTGGAGCAGGAGGGACTGACAGGAGAGCAGAAGAGCTGTTTGGCTCAAGTTGTGGGCTTATCCTCTCTAATGAGATGCTTCCTTTTCTCTTCCAGAACCTCATTAAGCAGATGCCAGAGCCAGAACAATTAAAGATGCTATCAGAACTAAAGGACGAGTATGATGACCTGGCGGAATCAGAGCAGTTTGGTGTGGTGGTGAGTGAGACCTGTAAAATGGGCTCTTCTCTGACTGCCTTGCTCCTTCCACCCAGAGCAGCGAGCCACTGGCTCCCTGCCTCTTGTCTGTTTTGAACCTTTTATTATCTCTCTTCTCCCTGCTCTGGCATTCAGGCTTCCAGAGGGAATGTAGGTACTTGTCTCTGTCCTGCTTCTCTCTCTGTTGTAATGGGATGTATGTTTTCTGCCCCACCAGATGGGCACAGTTCCTTGCTTGCGGCCTCGCCTCAACGCCATCCTGTTCAAGCTACAATTCAGTGAACAAGTGGAGAATATCAAGCCTGAGATTGTGTCCGTGACTGCCGCTTGTGAAGAGTTGCGAAAAAGCAAGAACTTTTCTAGCCTCTTAGAAATCACCTTGCTTGTTGGCAACTACATGAATGCTGGCTCTAGGAATGCTGGTGCTTTTGGCTTCAATATCAGCTTCCTCTGTAAGGTGAGCCACGCTGAGAACAAGACAATAGGGAAGGCTGTGGGCCTCTTGGGTCCTGTATTTCTCACTCCTGTTGGTCTTAGACTTTGGGGATGAATAACAACTAATGATTTCTTCTCTTCCCCAAGCTTCGAGACACCAAATCTACAGATCAGAAGATGACATTGTTGCACTTCTTAGCTGAGTTGTGTGAGACCGACTATCCTGATGTCCTCAAGTTCCCAGAGGAGCTGGCCCATGTGGAGAAAGCCAGCCGAGGTGGGGCAGCTTGGGGTCACTTGAAGCTAGATGATGGTTTCAAGCTCCTGAAATGTCTGCATGCAGAAAGATGTAGAGCAGTTTAGACTGTAGATCATTTTCACATCAGATTATTTTAAGTCAAAATAGGGGATGTTTAGACATGTCTAAACATCAGGGTGGAATATCAGGCAGAAGAAAGAGGTCTTCCTATATAAATGTTGGGGGCTCTTTCTCTTCCTGGACCAACTCAGCTTAGACCGACAATTTTTCCTCATTCAGAAAGCATAGGCCGGCTGGAAGGAGACAGTTCAAAGGTCTAGTGTGTATGCTTTTCCTCCTGAGTACTCATGATCCCCCAAAACTGAGTTGGGAGTAGCCCTTGAGCACTGCTGGGTGTGCCCCATGAGCAAACAAAAACAGGCTGAATTGGCAGAAGATAATCCTTACCATCCCTGAACTAGACAAAGAAGGAGGCAACAGTCCAGCTCAGAGAGATCATAGCACAACGGGCAGGGCACTTCTTTCACGCAGATGACCCGGGTTCGGTTTCTTCCATCCATATGGTCCCCTGAGCCTGCCAGCAGTGATCCCTAACTGCAAAGCTGGAGTAAGGCCAGATCACCACTGGGTGTGGCGCAAAAAACTAAAAGAAATAGAAGACAGCATTCAGTTTAAATAGGAACACATTTCTTCCCAGCCTCTATGAAGTCTCTCTTTCTCTTAGTTCCTCCTGTTCACTAAAATAAATGAGATAATAAATCCCAGGGGATTTTATTGAGTTTTATTAAATTAAATAAAGTTTCTTTTCCCTTAATAATTCTGTACAGCTTGTGGAGACTGGAGATGCAATCATCAAATAATCTATAGTTTTACTGAAAAGAAGTTAACCTGCTAGAGAAAACATGAAAAGTAAAATAACAAAGCACTAGATGTTTGCATGAAGTTATTCTTGGGGCTTAATAGCATAAAGTTCTTGCTATTGATTTTATATATATATATATATATATACATATATATATATACATATATATATATATTTTTTTTTTAGTTTCTGCTGAAAACCTACAAAAGAATCTAGATCAGATGAAGAAACATATTTCTGATGTGGAGGGTGTTATTAAGACTTTCCCTCCTACCACAGATGAGAAAGACAAATTTGTTGAAAAAATGACTATATCCTTTTAATACATTATTTCTGTAGCCAGAGAGCAAACCTACAAGGTCAGTAACTATTCACCATTGATCTTTCATCCTCTGCTCCTTCTTTACTCTTCACATGTATTTAAATTGTCTTATACTTAAATATATAAACTACAAGGTCAGTAACTATTCACCATTGATCTTTCATCCTCTGCTCCTTCTTTACTCTTCACATGTATTTAAATTGTCTTATACTTAAATATAAATATATACCTAAATATAATAGATATGCCATAACTTAAGGCTTACCATTTCCCAATTTTGACTGTTGAGTTGTTTCAGACTTTAGCTATTATAAACATTGTAATCCTGAAGGTCCTTGTGTGTACCAGTATGAATCTTTAGTTTCTCTAGCTGGGTAGTGAGTCTGCATCTTGGTCTTGGTCCTTCACTCTGCCATTGTACAGCTTTGTGAACGATGCCCAGGAACAGTATAACAAGTTGCATTTGATGCACTCTAATATGGAGACACTCTATAAGGAGCTTGGTGAGTACTTCCTCTTTGACCCCAAGAAGTTGTCGGTGGAAGAATTCTTTATGGATCTGCACAACTTCAAGAACATGTTTGTGGTGAGTAAGAGATACCTGCTAACTGAATCTTTTGTGGACAGTTCTTGCTTTCCACTGCATTTGTGTTGGCTGGTAACAGTTATGCCTATATGTAATGCATGCATGCCTATATGCTCATTGTTGTCCCTTCAGCAAGCTGTCAAGGAAAACCAGAAGAGGCGGGAGACAGAGGAGAAGATGCGTCGAGCAAAACTTGCCAAGGAGAAGGCAGAAAAGGAACGGTTAGAAAAGCAGCAAAAGAGAGAGCAGCTCATAGACATGAATGCAGGTAAGACATGGACTTGATGGGATGAGGTAGAAGCGTTTGGAAGGCTTTTCTGTCGAGAATCTCCAGAGAGAACAGCTCATGTCTGAGCTCAACTTCTGGCAAACGATTGCTGGCTGCCTAGTACCTCCAATATAGCCTGAAGCTGGACTTGAACCTAACTCAGTTTCATGTACATTCCAATTCTCTGTTGCTCCAATCTCTTTCTCTCTTCTGCTGCTTCCTGAACTCTCTCTTCTCCCGAGTGATTTCAGTATTGCTGCAACATGTACTCTTTTCTTCTGCCAGTCCCAAAGTTCTCTGGCCTGTTTTTTATACCCTCTACTTCATCATCTTTGTTCTTCTCCCTAAAATGTTTTCCTGGTCCTGCTCTCATCACTTAATGGTGGCTTACATTCCCTTTGTGCTTATTTTACTACATAATGATGTCCCCAGCCCTTCAGCACTGTTATACATACGGATTGGATTATAGAAGGATTGAACTTTTGCGAAGGGGACTGGGATGCTGGCCACCCTCTTTCTTTAGCAGAATCTCTATTTAGCTACCAGAAGCATGTCTTTGTTGAAACATATGGCCTCAATTATTGGCCCTCTGTTTCCTGTCTCTGCTGTTTTCCTGCTGCTGGTTCCCAGCCCCCTCTGGCTGCTGTATACAGGCAGTGGAAATCCAGCATGCAGTGGCTCGAAGCCTGAGCTGATTCCACCCTTCTCGAACTGGAGGGGGCTGCAGCTGTCTAAGGAAGGGCTTTTTGAGGCTTCTGGATTTGCTGAGAATCATAATCCTTTGTTTAGCAAAAGAGGCTAGAGCTGATCTACTATCTTTTGCTCCAAGGGATTTTCCCTTTGCAGTTCCCACTGCAGGGACCTGAAAGGGCAGAAATTGCCTATATTTCTATTTTTCAAAAATCCTTTTCTGGATAGCAATTCCTCTGCCCTTGTCCCAGTTGTCAGTCACAAGCTTTGTTCTGATAATGCTATTAGTGCCCGCACTAAGTTTTTTCACCTCCACCAGGCCTCTAGGGTTTGTTTCCACAAGTATCTAGGATGCAGGAAGGACATGTGGGATGAGTCCTCAGGTGGCTCAGTGGGCCTTGCCCTGCCTGAATCCCTGGGGCAAGTAGATGAGGTTGGAATGTAGGTCGGCTGCATGATGATGTGCTGCCAGCAGGTGGCGCCTGGAACAAGAGCCTCTCGGCTCTGCAGCTTCTGATTCCTTGGGATTTCAGAGTTTCAGATTTCACCACCAGAGCTGTTGCCATGGAAACAGAACCCGACTACAAGAAGGATTCTGCTTTAACTCTTTAAGTTCCAGTCAGGATGCTCCTTCTAGGCTCTGAGTTGACTTTGGGAGGATGCAGCCACTGGGGGCAGTATTAAAATGAAATGTACTCTGCTTCTCACCTTCCCATAGCCCTCTAAAACCTGACCCAGGCTCTCTACGATGTTTATGTCAATTGTGATATATTTCCTTTTTAATTTCCAAGTTTCTAAATCTCTCTCTTTGTACCTCTGGTTATGGAGTTGGTAATTCTTAGATTCTGTCTGCCAGTCTTGATTGGGTTGACATGAGGATGCCCCAGGAAATTATCCCAAGGCTAGTTAGTAGTTTCACTACTAACTGGGCAGCATTTTAATTAAACATGGACATTGGGGCTTGAGGCTGATTCCTCCATCTCTGTAAACCCTCTGCCCCCCATGGGAAGGCTAATTATAGGCATGTGATTGGGACCAAAGTGCTTACATATCCATCTTTGTTCCTGAAAGAGGGTGACGAAACAGGAGTGATGGACAGTCTTCTGGAAGCCCTGCAGTCGGGGGCAGCATTCCGCCGGAAGAGAGGGCCTCGTCAGGGTAAGTAAGCAAGTGGGTGTTGGAGCAGGGGTGTCTCTGCTTCTAGTCCTGCTGATTCGGGCTAAGGGGTTAGCCCAGATCCCTTCTGTAGATCCTACATCTAGAATGGATCATTTAGTCCTTTGCCTTTCTGTTAGAAGGTACTGCCTGGGGGAACAGGGAATGAGGGAAACAGCAGCTTATTACATTCGATGAATATTACATCTCTCCCCACTCTTGAAGCAGAGACTTGAAACAAAAAAAGGACACAGGTTTAGGTGGGTATATGAATTTGAGCATATGAATAGAAAATGGCCTAAATATAATCTTTAATATTAGAGCTGAAAAATACAAAAGAAGTACAAGGAAGTACATAGGAAAAAGTAAGTCATGAATTCTTACTCTTACACAACCAGGAGTGATGTATAAAGAACAATAAAATGTATAAAATTGGGGGACTGGAGAGATAGCAATTAAGGCATTTCTCTTACACTATCTACCTGGGTTTAATCCTCCAGACCCCAGGAATGATCCCTGAGTGCAGAACCAGAAGTAAACCCTGAGCTGGGTTTGACTCAAAAATAAAAACAATCAAAAGATAAAATCTTAGCGTTTCCTGGAAATTATCCATATTATCCCTAGATGTTAGAACATAGAACATATATATATATATATATATTTCTTTTTTTTGGGGGGGGGCCACACCCAGTGACGCTCAGGGGTTACTCCTGGCTATGCGCTCAGAAGTCGCTCCTGGCAGGCACGGGGGACCATATGGGATCCGGGGGATCGAACCGTGGTCCGTCCTAGGCAAGGCAGCAGGCACCTTACCTCCTGCGCCACCTCCCGGCTCCCAATATATATATATATACACACACACACATATATATTCATTCACTGGCATGAGTCTGAGATCCACTTTTCTTTTGGATGCAGTTAGCACCCATGCCCACGCCCTTCTCAGTTCTGCCCCTCCTCCCTAAACCTCTTCTTCAAATGTTCAAAAATTTCAATGGATTGTGTTGAGCCTTTGAATTTATTTTTATTTATTTATTTATTTGTTTATTTTCTTTTTGGGCCAGACCTGGTGACGCTCAGGGGTTACTCCTGGCTATGTGCTCAGAAATTGCTTGGGGGACCATATGGGACGCCGGGGGATTGAACTGCAGTCTGTCCTGGGTCAGCTGCATGCAAGGCAAATGCACTACCACTGCACCATTGCTCTGGTCCTGAGCCTTTGACTTTATTTAAAAATTTAAGAGAACAATTGAGCCATGCATTAGTATGGGAAAGGATCTGTAGATCAGTTTCTTTTGAGGCACTACGGTGGAAGCTTCTTTTTTTTTTTTTTTTTTTTTTTTTTTTTTTTTTTTTTTTTTTTTTTTTTTCGGGGGGGGGGCACACCTGGTGGCACTCAGGAATTACTTCTGATTCTGTGCTCAGCAATTGTTTCTGGCTCAGGGGACCATATGGGATGCCAGGGATTGAACCTGCATCCATCCTGGGTCAGTGGCATGCAAAGCAAACGCTCTACCGCTGTGCTACCACTCCCATTCCGAAGCTTCTTTTTTCTAGAGTGAAAGACATTTATAGGAAAGACATTAGGAGGGTTTCTCTCTCTGAGGGAGTTAGTACTCTGTTCTCTGGCAAGTGTTTCTTTCTGTTGGTGTGTTGACATGTGATTCACTGGAAGGTTATTGTAAGAGAAGAGTTATGAAGCTACTGGTAAAAGCTGGCTGCCTCTAACCAGACTCAGTGCTCAGAGGGAAGTTCCGTACTGAGGCACTTCAGAATTACCTCAGAACTTGTCCTAATGAGTAGAGCCCCTAGTTCCAGCTCTAACCATTTTCTGTCCACTCTGAGTATAGGCTCTCTAGAGGGGAGTAGAGGTGGATATGAGGAGCTCAGACTTTTCTGCTGGAACATGTAGTATTGTTTGGGCAGAGAATAGTCAGTGTTTTCTTGTGTTTACTCCTGAAGGACCTTGCAACATTGCTTCCTATCTGCCATATAAGGTGATGTTCTTGTCAAATAAAAATACATAGATCTCAGTGTTTCCCTTTACCTCTCAAATGAAGTGTCAACCTGCTTTAGACTTTTGGTGATTCCTTTTTAAGCCTCTTCCTGTAGAACTACACTAAAATCCCAGATGCTTCCTGTCCACAGACATGAAAAGGAAGCAGCCAGACATGAATAGCTTCCGTCTACTGGGGAAGCCCCTTTCTCCACCTCTTCTCAAATGAGAAACTAGGATTCCCAGGCCCAGGAAGCAGGGATTCCAGTAGAATCTAACTGTTCAGCCAAGGAACTGAACTAGTCAAAGTTGTTTCCCAGTGCATTTAGGAACGAGAGATGAACACTGGCACTATTGAGGCCAAATAGATGAATGTGAAAACTACATACTTAGAAGCCAACTCCAGCCTGTGGTTTTACCTTTCTGAGAGTTGGGTTTGATTGACATATCTGCACATATCGAGGAGAATCTCAAACGGGAGACCTTTCCATTTACTGGTGAACTCTGAGGTCTTGGCACATTCACATTACATAAATTGATATTTCCTCTTATAAAAAAAAAGTTAGGTACCAAAGTATAGTAATGAAACATGGAGGGGGTCAAGAGACTCAAAAGACAGAGAGGAGGGATTGGTCGGGATGTAAGGCACTTGCCTGGCAAACAACCAACTCAGGTTTAATTGCTGTAACTGCATATGATTTACTGAGCATTGAGCTAAGATTAAGCCTTGAGCACAGCTGGAGTGACCAAATCAAAGAAATTAAAAATAATAGCAACAAAAATAAAGACTACTTCTAACAAATGCTAGACAAATCGCCTAATGTTTCTGGGATTTCACTTCTTTGTGAGAGTTGGATGAGATAGTCTCAAGGGCCATCCTTTCCAGCTTTAGTATCTTTTTTTGTACAACAACAGTAAGATTAAAAAGCAAGGAAAGAGGCTGGACCCAGAAGCCTCATTCTTAGACTCTAAATGCTCTGATGGCTCTGGGTTTCCATGGGTTTCTCTGGCCTTAGTTGGTCCCCTTTCTTGGCCATCTCTGACTGTTCCTTCTGATGCATCGCTTTGACCAGAAAAAAGTAGCTCTATGAGGTGGCTCTGCCTCACAGCCCTTCTCAGTTCCAGAGAGACAGCTGTGTCTATTCAAAGGCACCAGCCTCTTCCCTAGATTTTAAAGGAATGCTCAAATCATCTGGTCTCTAGAAACCTGCAGGAGGGACCAGTGTACAAAAGGCCCATTGAGGAGCGGGAAGAGGAAAGTTACTGTTAGGGCTGGTCCATTTAGAGGGACGCATGAACTGCTGTGATCTGCAGGGTGTGGGAGAACAAAGGTTTGTGTGTCAAAGGGAAGAATCCATGTGATTGTATTCCAGCTACTATTTCAAGCCCATGATTGAGTCAGTTTGTGGCTTAATGATTCAACTCTATCATCTCCATGTTGAATTGTGGCCTCTTTTACATAAGCCATCGACTAACTAGGATAAGTCAAAGAAGAAGCTTGTCTCTCTTTCCCTTTCCTTTCCTCTATTCCTTCCTAACTTCCTTCCGAGTTCACCTATATTGACAGAAACTTGGAATGGGGAAAGACTCCAAAGCCATCTGTTAATAAGCATCGGACCTCTTCATAGGTCTAAGTAACTGACCCACTCGGCTAAGATCTTGCCTGATCCACAACTTAGTCTAGGTCTCTTTCATTGAATGTGCAGGACTGGACAGGAGGTAACCAAGACTCTTCTGTATGGGCCAGAAGTTTTAGTTCATACTTTCCAAAAAGGGATCTTGACATGGTGAAATTGCTTCAGGGATTTCTAATGACCAACTGTCTAGAGAAAATTAAGAATAGTTCTTAGGGGGACCAGAGTAATAGAAAAAGGGTTAAGGTACACACCTTGTATGCTACCCACCCTAACTTGAATCTCCAGCACAACATATGGTCCGTGTGAGTCCAGAGCCAGGAGTATCCTGAGCCCTGCCAGGTATGCTCTCTCTCTAAAAAAAAAAAAAAAAAAAAAAAAAAAAAAAAAAAAAATCCTTTTTTATACCCCCAAGTCCAGCCTTTTAAAAATAGGACAAGAATTCTAATTAGGGGAGTTTGGGGACAATAATGAGTTTAAGATGATAATGACCGGCCCATCTGTCCTAGTTTCCTCTTCCCTGAGGAAGCTTATTAACAAGAGTGCTTCCTCTATAGTTGCGGTTTCTAGCCTGTGGTTTGTTCTTTTCCAAATCATTAACCTTTTCTAGTTCATTTTTACTGGTATTAAGTGTTTAGTTTTGCTAGTGTTCTTATTTGAGGCTATTCCTAATGGCCAGGATTCTGACCTCAGAGATCTTTAACCATCATCTTGAGGTTGTTCCTTTTCCCTGACATCTGCAGACTCTATACCCTTATTATCCTCTGAGCCCACAGATTCAAAACACACATCTTTTCCTCTAATGCTTGTTGTTAATTTGTTTATTTTGTTTTAAGCCATACCTTGTGATGCTCAGGTTATTCCTAGCAAAAGCCCTACCCTCTGACTGTTTATGAATGATCTAAACAAGGAGACCCAAATTATGGAAAGTAGAGAAATCAATTTTTCTAGATTATTCACAATTTTCATTGTAATTATGCTGCTGAAAACAGCACAATTCCTGGATTCTGAAGCTATTTCCAGAAGATATTTTCTCATTTCTCATTCTGATGTTTATTTTTGTTTTGGGGTCATACTTGGTGCAGCTAGGGCTTACTCCTGTCTCTTTGCTCAAGGATCACTCCTGAAGAACTCAGAGGACCATATCGGAATCGAACTTGGGTCAGCTGCATGCAAAGTTAACACTTTACTTTTTGTGCTTTTGGTCTGGCCCTCATTCTGACTTTCAGTCAAATAATGTCCACCCCTGGTATACCTACTTTCTCTGCTAAAGATTAAAAATTTAATATTTTCTTACCATGCACTCATCTTTTTCATTAAATCTGTTACACCTCAGATGCTTTTTATTGAATCTAGAAATATTTAGAAACATTGATTATGTTGAGGACATTTATTATCTTCTTTAGAGCAAAGATACTTCTTTTCTTTGCTTTTTTGTTTTGTTTTTTTGGGCCACACCCGGTGACGCTCAGGGGTTACTCCTGGCTATGCGCTCAAAAGTTGCTCCTGGCTTGGGGGACCATACAGGACAATGGGGATCGAACCACAGTCCATCCTAGGCTAACGCAAGGCAAGGCAGGCATCTTACCTCTAGCGCCACCGCGCCAGCCCCATAGATACCTAGACTTTTACTATATTTTTTCCATCCTCTCCCTTTTTAGGAAAAAAATTCCCTCAGGGTTCCCCAAAAATATACTTTCCATAAGTAAACAAAAAGTGTCCCCCAATTGTATTCTGCCCCTGGATTATTCAAGCATCCCTCATTTTTCTCCTGCCTTTCCTCATTTTTTCACTCCTCCCTCTCTTCCCCCAATACTTTCTCAACTGCTAGGGTCAAATTAAAAGGACAGTAAAGCAATATCAAGTCCCTGCCTTTCCAAACATGAGAAGGGATTTACTTGGGGTAAAATGTTTTCTAAGCCTGAATACTAAGAGCACCTAAGACTTGACTGGAGAGACTGACTAGGAGGAACGCTGAGGACACGTGCCCATGTGGGTCACCTTAGTCACAGTGGTTGCTGAGGCAACATAGCATGGGTCTATGTGAACCGAGTCTTCCTCAGCACTTTCCACCTTGACTGGGGCTTCACCCTTCTCCTGCCTCCCCTCAGAGTTTCACTTTCTCTCTCCTCTTCTTAGATAGCCCCGTTCACCTGGGCGGAGGAAGAGGCGGCAGAAGCCTATGGATTGGTAACCTGTGGGCATGCCGTGTGCTCCTGCTGACCTGGGGTAGCCTCTGCCAGGATCACGGGCACTGGATCGGGTCTGCACAGACACTCAGAGCCCTGGTGAAGCCTTGGGCTCTCAGACCCAGATTTGGCTTCTCCCACCTTGAGGCAGAGACCCTTGGGTTGCTTTACCCGCTGGCTTCTCAGACCCACTTCCCTTCTGCCTGGCTCTGGCACTGCCCTGGTCTGTGGTGCTTGTTCCATTTAGGAGTTCAAGGCTTCTCATTCCTTGCTTCTCGACGGTTTTGACCCCACTTTTCCACACAACTTTGCCCTGTCCCCAGAAAATTCTTTTATTGTTTTTGAGGGGTTGTGTGTTTTGGTGGTCACACCCAGTGATGCTCAGGGGTTACTCCTGGTAGTCTTGGAGGACCATATGATATGCAGTAATTAAATGAAATACAAGGCAGTACGCTACCCATCCTACTGATTTGTCCCCAAAAAAGTCTTTTTAAATGAAATATTCACATGCCTAAGATTTGCCCTAAAGTATATCATTCTGGTTTTATAGTATATTCCTAAAGGTGTGCAACCATCCTCAGAATTAAGTCCAGAACATTTCCATTTCCAAGAGAAGAGACCTTATCCTACTAGCAGTCACACCCCGTTATTGTCTACAGGCACCCACTCATGCACTGTCTTTGTGAACTAGGTTTTAGACATTTTCTGGAAATGGAGTTAGAACATGATGTTAGAACCTTTGTGTCTGGACCTTTGTGTCTGGCTTCTTCACCTCCAAGCAGGCCTGCTCCCAGGCCTGGGAAGTGGTACCCACCTGCTCCCAAGTACTGACTTCTTGGCTCAGAAGACTGGGGCATACAGTTGGATTTGATAGCTGCATGTGTGTTCCTGTCATTTGAGCAGAAACACCTGCTTCTGGTTCTTCCAGTTTAGGATAACTATAGCTTTACAGTGCGAGGGCTCTCCTGGCCATCCTTCACCCTCGCTCTGCCTCCTTGACATACTTCTCATGCCTCTCCCAGAGGGCTGCATGCAGCACTCTTGGCATTTGAATCACAGCTGCTACTACCCTTGAGACAGGAAAGAGCTAAGCTATGGGCTTCTGGACTTCTAAGAAGCAGGACTAGGGTGTGTGTGACGTGTATGTGATGGCCATGTGGGCTGTTGCTGCTTTTCTGCAGGAATCGTCTTACCCCCCAATCCCTGGCTTGCTGAAGGCCTCCTACTTGGGATTACCTTCTCAGGGCTGAGGAAGTATTTGGAGCCTAGAAGCTTCCAGGAACTGCTAAAAAAAAAATTAAATTAAAAAAAGTTTATTTAAACTCAAGACACTGATGAGAAAATGGATGGGGAGACTTTTATCTCTAAGTTACATAGATTACACTTGAACACAGTCTTAACTAACTGTATTCAAACCTCTATTTTTATTTTTCAAATGCAATAAATTTTATTGTATCTGATCTCCAGCTATGCTCAGGGATCACTCTTTTTTTTTTTTTTTTTTTTGGTTTTTGGGTCACACCCGGCAGTGCTTAGGGGTTACTCCTGGCCCCATGCTCAGAAATTGCTCCTGGCAGGCACGGGGAACCACGCCTTGCCTCCATGCTATCTCCCGGGCCCCAGGGATCACTCTTGGCACTGTTTGAAGGACCCTATGCGGTGCCAGGGACTGACTGAACCAAAGATACTTTCCCCTACTGTACCATCTTTTGTCCCCACACTTCATAAGGGAGCCAAGAGCAGGAATTGCTATTTTGCTTGTCCATACTTTCATATTTTCTAAACACACACACACACACACACACACACACATACACGCACACACACACACACGGAATGGCAGCATTGAAGAATGCTGATAATAATTTTATATTCTCTAAATACATAAGCACACATATGCATACACAAACACACACATACACCAAGGCATGATAGAGTTCAAGAATGCTGATAATTCCACTTATTCCCAGCTATTTGCTTTTCTTTCTTCAAAAGAGAGCCCCTTTGAACCAGACTAGACAGTCATATTTGCATGGCTTCTGGCTGAAGGTTTGCCTGGCTGTTGGAAAGGATCTTGAAACTATGCTTTGTATGAACCAGATCTCTCATGTCCTTTCTTTGCAGCCAACAGGAAGGCTGCATGTGCAGTCACATCGATACTAGCCGCAGAGCTGACCAAGGATGACACCATGACTTCTATTCCTTCCAAGATAGCCAGGAGTGGGGACGGAATCCCTACGATCCTGGAGGAAAGCAAGGAGTTGGTGGGCCGAGCCAGCTAGCTGGGTCCTGTGCCCAGGCAGCTTTTCTGGAGTTCCAGACTGTCCTGCCCTGCAGCATGTGCCTAAAGGGTCACAGAGACATTGCCCTGGGGGGCTGCATCCATCATCCTGACCCCATCCTTGGGCCTGCTGCTCTCTATCCATCACACACAGCTTCAGCTGCCTGGAGGCCAGGAGAAGAGGGCAGTGCAGGGAGGCCTGAATCCAGCCCCGCCAGCCCTGGCTGTTATTTTACCAAAGCGGCCTCCATGTTTGCTGCCTTAACCCCAACAATCTCCTCTGTTACTCCCAGGCCTCATCTCTGATGACCTGCTCTCAATCCCTGGCTTTCCAGCGGGCTCACCCCTATGTCAGTCTTGCTAGGTTTCTCTTTTCTTCTGTGGTTTCTCCGGCCCTGATACCAGCATGGGACTAGTGAACCTTCGGGCTCTGTCTCTCCTTCCATTGCTGTCACCTCTGCTCTGCTCTTTTCTCACCTGGCTCTTGTTATTTATTACTAGTGGTGTGGCATTGGGGAGCTGCTTCTAAGGACAGAGAGCAGATCCCACCCTCCCCTCACCTTCTGGGGCAAGGCCTCAAAACCCAAAAAAGGACCCGGACACTTTACCTGTTCTGTGGTGGCCGAGGCCTGAGCCTTGTGGTAAATGGACAAGGCAGGGAGCCCCCAGCCTGCTGCCAGTCTCGTGCCCTCACCTCTGCATGGCTGCACCAGACCCCCACTCCCCATCCCTGATTCCTACTCTTGCCTCCTGGCGCTGGTGCATTCTAGAGTATGGACTGGATCCGACCTTCCAATGCCTCACCCTTGTCACAAAGGAAATGGGAGGTGGAGCCTCCTGGCTGAGAAATTGTTTTGCAAATGGATCTATTTTTATATGAGACTTATTTTTTTTTTTTTAAGAAAAGTAATTTTTTCTTTTCCTTACCCTTCTTCCCCTTTCTCCTCCATAATGTTGAGGCTTTGTTGTCAGAGTCCTGGAATTTCTCCCCACAAGCCTCAATCCTGAACCAGTCCCGAACCTCCAGCCCTTGAGGCCAGTGCACTCTCCAGTGCCCAGCACAGGGCAGGAGGCAGCTCCTCTCTGGGGTAGCTGAGCCGAGGGGGCTGAAGAGCTTGGTTTTTATAAATGTAATATATTTAGCAAGCCAAAAGTGCAAATGCAGATTGAACACTCGGGGAAAAGTGGGCACAGAGAACCATCCCCCTGCTTGGTGCCCCTCCTTGCTCCCTACTGAATTGCAAACAGGCCATACTGTCCAGGGGCACCAAACCACAGGAAGCTCAGATTCCCTAGTCAGGGTCACTCTTGTCCTCTCTGTGCCTTCTTTAGCCCACCTCGGCAAGGAAGAGGGGTGAAGGGAGAGAGGCTGACACTTGAGGCCTGGGCCTGGGATGTGCTGCTTCTGCAAAGGAACTTGCATTGAGGGGCTTGAGGCAAGAAGGGAGGGGTCTCGGTGCCAGAGTCTGCAGGGGCAAGTATGGCTCCTCTGAGCTGTTCCCAGGAAGACTGGTACAGGAGGGCTGTTTTCCTGGGCTGCCTCCTGCTGTCACCTGGGACTTTGTCCCTTCCTTTTTCTACTTTTGCTAAAATGCATTTATTTAAAAAAAAGGGGGGGGGGAGGAGGAATATAATGCAAACTTATTTCCTTCGCCTCTTGGGCTTCTGGGACATCATCATCTCTGGTTTGTTGGGTTTGTTTTCAACTGTTAATAAAACATTGGAACAGTAATGCCTCACTCGTTTGACTTTCTGAGCTGCCTTTATGGATTTTAGAACTATTTTCTTTCCACTAGCTAGGCTTCTCTGAGTGCCTGCTTCTCCTCATCCCTGGGTGACTGTCACAGTCAAAGTTGTCAGGAGTGGTTGTTCTGTTTAGGAGTTGAACCTATTGCCTCTCCTGTGACTCCAGGACTCCGTCCTCAGCACCACCAAACAAAACAAACTCTCCCTGGTAACTAATCAAAAAAAAAAAAAAACTGTAAAAAATCATTGTGCCAGTAGTGGCTGGGGAGACAGACCGTTCAAAGGACTGGCACTTTGCATGTAGGGGCTGGGGTTCAAGCCTTAGCACCACATGGTCCCTGTGGGAGTAGCCCCAAAGCACTGCCAGGCATGGCCCCAAAAAATCAAGAGAAAACTGTGACTCTCATGTGCATCCCACATGCTAGAGGCTGATGCTCCGTGGTTTCTGCTGCCACTTTACCTCCGCCAGGCATAGGACTGAACCTTTCTCTTGAAATGTGGATCTAGCTCCATAGCTCCATAGCCCCAGTGTGAATTGGCTTCCTGCAGTACCTGTGCCCGGTCAGGTTTTGGATGCGACTCCCATTCTCCCATCCCTTTGCCTCTTCAAGGTGGCCACAAACCACGTTCCAGACTGGGGGGGGGGGGCTGAGCCCGAGGTCACGTCCCAGATGCTGGCTGTGCTGAGCATGCTTGCTGGAGCGAGCGGAGACCCGCACAAAGAAACCTAACACTGCAAGCAGACCCAGGTAGGAGGGGCCCCTTTGGGGCTGCGCTGGAGTTAGAAATAAAAGCCTTTTAAATAGCCCTGGAGCCTCGCCTGGGCAGCTGCTTTCACGGTACGACTGGAAGCTGGGCGAGGGACCTGGGGGTTCTTGCCTCGTCCTCCCCACCCCCAGACCTCTGCGTTTGGCCGAGCTTTGCGGAGACATACCAATTAGGGGACCAGCCGCAGCTGCTCACAGCTCTGCCAGTCTACTGTCGTGCCCGGAATAGAACCCAGGCCCCCGCCCTCCCAGCCCCTGCTTCCATCTCGAGCCACGCAAGCCGCCTTTCCGCCCACGCAAGGAAGGCGCCCCGTGATGCTTGGTTGGAAGGCTCGGTTTCCATGACAACAGACTCGGGGAGCGGGCGGGACACGTGACCGGCGGCAGCGGGGAGCCGGGCTTGCTCCGACCTCGCTGACCCTGGGAGCCCCAGGGTTGGGGGAGGACGAGTGTCTG
>PVKC010012901.1:0-12172 GCA_004027635.1 Crocidura indochinensis
CCCCCCTCCTTTCACTCTCTTCTTTAGTTTCTCTTTCCCTCTCCCTCTCTATTTACCTCACTCTTCATTACCTCTCTTCATCTCTCTCCCTAGACCTTCTCTTTCTCTCTCTCTCTTTCTTTACCACACTCCTTCTCTGTATAATTTAGGCATAAAACACTATTCTCTTAAAAATGAAGGAAAACAATTCAGTGTACTCATAAATTTCAGTAATGTCTTATTTATTAAAAATATAGTGAATGGTCTCTAAATGTTAAATTTGCCTTACCTACATAATTAGTGGAACCTTTCTATTGGCCACTATTTTCCTTATTGTTTTCAGAAAAATTCAGATTTTTATAATTCCTTTTCTTAGTACCTTTCCTCTCAAGTCATTTCTGGAAACTTAAATGTATTTTCATCAGCTAGCCAGAGTCCTTGCTATCAGTTTCAAAGTTGGTTCAAACATCACAGACTTATTAAGATTTATTGATTTAGAGGCTAGAGCAATAGTATAGTGGGTAGGACTCACACATGCCTTGCACGTGGCTAACCTGGATTTGATTTCTGACATCCCATATAGTCCCCCAATCCTGTCAGAAGTAATCCCTAAGCACAGCCAGGTATGGCCCCAAAACAACCAAGTAAATATTGATATAAAAGTTGCTCCATGTTCAAGTGATGCATATGCACTGTTGATCCACTAAACTCTGCTCTGCATTTTTCTATGGCCCTTCATGCTAATTTCTTATTTTCTTTGTTATGTCTCTTATATAACCCAACACACATTAGAAGATGCTACAAAGGATGTGTGTTCCATGCATGGATGCAGCAAACTATTTTGATCCTTGACAACACATAAAGTCTGCTAAGAACTACTAAATCTGTTCCTCTTAGCACAGACTAGGAGTGTCCTTTGAACATTGCTAACTGTGACCCAAACACCTCCCACAATGCAATGATATTGACTTTCATTTCAATCTAAATATAATCTCTTGGAGAAAGGTGTTTATTTCTTTTATGTTTGATTAAATGTATGCCATATTTATAGTTAATTCTTAAAACCTACTTGATAATGAATCTATCTATTAAATATATTGCTCTCAGTGCAAAACTTGATGCAAATTTCTATCTAATGGCATTTTATTGAAGTGGTTTTATAAGCACATCTTAGTATAATACTATCTTGTTTAACATTTGTGAAATTTCTGTTGCTCACAGTCAATTTTGAAGATCAATCATTTATTTAAGTTGAAAGTGTTTTTTAAAAGAATCATGTTTTATACAGAAATAATAAAGAAAATAAATCTACATCACTTCACATAAAATTACCATAATTAAATGAGACATGCCTCTATATGTTAGTTTTTGATTTGTCATAAAAATATATGTTTTGGATTTCAGGTAACTAGTTAACTTCCCCTAACAATGCATTGCTAGAGAATTCATGAAGTTCCTGTTTCTGTATCTTATGGTCCCCCAAATATCTTTCATATTAGAAAAAAATAACTTCCCATATAAAGTAATTTTATCAGAGTCTATAACTTAATTTCAAAACAAAGAAAATAATGAGATATTATATTAGTGGTAGCATAGTGCCATGGATTTTAAATATATAACTAATATTCTTAAACTAAGACACCTCACATACTACTTCAGAAACCAAGTTAGTTAAAATGTTCAGGTTGTATTCTCATTTCTTTTTGCAATATCAAGACTCACCAGGATATTCTTTACAACAGAGTGAGCTTTGAAGTTCACGAAATTTGATTCAACATTGGCATATCAGTCTGACTTCAAAGGCATTTACACTGCTGAAAAATTTCACAGAGTTCAAGAAAGAAAAGAGAATCTTCATTTTCTGTGAAATCAACCTTCAGAACACTGGGTAGCTACAACAAACTCTGATACACCTGGGTATCTAAAATAAGGATTTGAACTTGAGTTAAATTTATATAATTTTTATTCTAATACGTTGTTTACCTAATATTTCTTGTGATGTTACAATATAAAACTTCATGATGGATTTACTACTTGGATATAAAGTTGTGTTAACACATATTTAATTTTAGGTAAAAATCAACTATTTGGGCATAAAGATTGATATAAATCTCTTATTTGTATTTTATTCATTTGTATCTTAGCATTTGTTTGGAAATCTTATTTTGATCTTCTTCATAAAGGCTTTGCCTGAAACTTCAGTTTCATTTCATGACTTTAATTTTGTGACGTTGTTTTCATTTACATTAATGTATTCATTTTCTGCCTAGAAATGACATTCAGAGATTTCCTTCATGAGTTGGATTTTGCATTCACTTCTTTCCTTTTGGTATGACATTCTTCATTAAACACTATCTTTATTCACTCCAGCCTAAAAAATATTATCTTAAAGATGTTGAAATGCCTTAAACCTAAAATATCCCATTCAAATTTTCACTTTATTAGTGTTCCTTGTTAGTTACATATTACATTTTTTCACCTTAATACCTAATTTCAGTCTGAATGCTTCAACTTATGCTTTCTCAATCAATTACTGTATCATGTTTCTAGTAAATAAAAATATTTTTTCATCAAATTGTAGGACTGTATTTTTAGAACCCTCCAAAAGACTATTCACTACATGGAGCAGGAAATAATAACTGAATATTTATTAAGTAATTATACTTTAAAAATGAATTTTCATTCTATAAAGACTAAGTTTTCTGCAATTAATAATGCTATGTTTTAATACAGAACAATGCCATATGCATTATAACCTTTACAATAAAAATCTTGCTTATTTTAAGATATTTATACTTTAGATATTTTAAAAACTATCATTTTATGAAACCCTTGAAATATTTATAGCAATTAATATAAATTTTAAGAGCTAAATTCAGCTAAGCTATTTGTTAAGGAGCTAGTATACTAACCTGTAAGGAATGTGTTTCATTATATTCATTTTGTTGATAAGGACACTAATAGTTGAGAGATTACATCATTTACCTCTCCTCATTCAGTATTCTAATTTAGTTTCTCCCAGAGAAAGCTCATTATTACCACAGTTACTAAAATTTAGTTCAAAAGAGACTTTAGAAACTATTTCATCCAAGTCTCTATTCTTACCGATGAAGAAAATGAGGCAAAAATAACTTTATGCTCACGCTCATAAATTACTTGTAGAAAACCTATGCTTGACTTCTCTGTATTCTATACTTACCACTTCAATCTTTAATAACTTCTCCCCTTTGTCAGTCCTAGGAAAGGTCCTCCTTTCAAGGATCTTAGCTTTCTGGCTGCTAATTTTTGACAATTTAATTCACATTCACTGTCAATGGAACTCAAAATACCTTATTAACCTTTGACAAGGGCGTCAACATAATATTTTAGAAACAGTGTATTTATACTTTTTTCCTAATTGTGTAGGAACAAGCCTATAAGGAATTTTATTTTATTATACCTAGTAATAAATTGTGTAAGTTTTAGTGACGCTATTTGTAAAATCTAAGAGTTAAAACTTATTTAAAATAAGAATAAATTCATTAGACAGAGTTCTCTATAAGTATGTAATATGCAATATGTAAATAAGATTATGCATATTATATTATATATAATTATATTATATATTATGCAATATGTAATATGTAAATAAGATTATGCATATTATATTATATATATTATATATAATTATATTATATATTATGCAATATGTAATATGTAAATAAGATTATGCATATTATATTATATATTATGCATATTATATTATATATGTTATATATAACATATATTATATACATTAAATATACAGTTTTTGAAAAAAAGTACTTGAGGAAAACACGATTAGAAAAATTTTTGTTGTAAAATTGTTTTTTAAAACCAAATTTTTTTCTTTTTTCTTTTTTTTCTTTTTGTTTTTGGGTCACACTCAGCAGCGTTCAGAGGCTACTTCTGGCTCTAAGCTCAGAAATCGCTCCTGACAGGCTTGGGGGACCATATGGGATGCCGGGATTCGAACCACCATCCTTCTGCATGCAAGGCAAATGCCTTACCACTGTGCTATTTTTCTGGCCCCCATTCTGTAACCAAACTTTTAATCCAAAACTAGCATATAATTTATTTTATATTTCTCATAATCCTGAATCTTATGGATACATTTATTGGACTATTAAAATTGGTAGAACATAATATCTTATTGTATCTATGAGAAATTTCATTCCATTTTTGGGCCACACCTATTGATGCTCAGGAGTTATTCCTGGCTATACACTCAGAAATTACTACTGCCTAGGGGGACTATATGGAACACCAAGAATAGAAACAGGTCCATCCTAGATTTCCAGGTGCAAGGCAAACACCCACCACTGTGCTATAGCTTAGGCATCAGAATTTTCGTTCCTTTTTAAAAATAGACCTTTTATAGGCAAACTTAATATATTCAATAAGATATGGACATGTGAAAATTAAAAAAAAACACTTCCTTTATTTAAATAATTTGAATTTAAAGACTTTTATTCTGTGCTTTTTGATGCTATTGCTAAATAAGCCAGAATGGTTTAATAGTTAGAATAAGACATTAATACATAGAGTGTCCAAAATCTGAGAGCTTGGCATTACTGTTTTATTTTGGAATAATTATACAAAATTAGTTATGTACATAGCTTAATTTTTAAATAAAATACTGATATCTAGGGAAGTTATTAAAATATTTTTCTAAAAAATTACCTTTATCATGAAGAGGAGACAGTAGAGCTAATTAATCAACCTAAATTAAATATTTTAAGTTCCAAAATTGTATTTTCTTAGATTTTTTACAAACCTAGCAAAGGAAGGACTTGTCTGATTGCCAAACATGTCCCTGACACATAACTAAAACTTCTGCATTCTTTTAGTTACAGTTCAGTGACTAAATTCTAATCAAGAGAATAAAAGCAAATAACGAAAGACTATAAAGCTACTAAGTATATATCCTCCATCCTTTACATAACTTAATATAAATTTATCTGATTTGTCAATAGTAATTCCAACTGTCTCTTTGTTCCTAATTCCAGAGTTGACAACAAATTCTAAATTTGTTAACTTTCCTTCTTTAATTCTATCCTTTAGGAAAAGTTACAAAAAATGGTTTCAGCAATTCAAAACAATTCTATACCACCTAATACTTCACAGTAAATTGTCATTTTTCAATATATATATTTGGCTTCTATTACCTTCTCCAGAATCTGATATGGACACAGAAATCTTCCTGTTGCTTAACGAATTAAATAAGGATATGAAGCAAATTAAATTTTTCCTGACCGTTTTGTTGTTATTTAATGTTTGCAAAGAATATACAAATATTTCAGTGTTCCCAAACTTCTTAATCACTGAGTAATAGGCAAAATAGAGGACACAATGTCAATCTGTCATAAATTTTTATACTTGTCAATTTTGTTTTATATAAAATGGCCCTGGAAAATTTACTGTAGTTGAGAATGATTAACCGATGCTATTATTTTATGACTAATTAGAACAGGTAAGTTTTCTAAAATAATATATTAAACCTATACTTTTAATGTTTATATGAATTTTCAAGATAATTCATTTAATATTACATCCATTATAATGTGGATATTCTTTTTAGTGGGACATCCTCCCAATAATACTTAATTTTGGCTAGATTACTTGTGCAGTTTAATAAGTTAAATATATCTTATATATTATTTATTAGGACATTATCTGACAGTATAGCAGATTGAGCACTTGTCCTCCAGTGCTCTTTCATTATTATTGCAATAAAATTCTTTTCTTTCTTTCTTTCTTTCTTTCTTTCTTTCTTTCTTTCTTTCTTTCTTTCTTTTTTCTTCTTTCTTTCTCTTTCTTTCTTTCTTTCTCTTTCTTTCTTTCTTTCTTTCTTTCTCTCTCTTATTTTTCTTTCTCTTATTTTCTCTTTTTATCTTTTAAATAGGGCTCCCATATTTTTTCATAGAACCTTGGAACAGATTACTTTGTTTACCACACATTTCTTTGTTTTATTTTTTTTATAAAATTAAGAATAAAGGAAAAAAGAAAATATGGGGGCTAGGGCCAAGTAGTCAATGATTCATTGGTGGAAGAGACAGAGGACAGAATTGTATATATAATATATATATATATACATATATATGTATATATATAAGCTAAGTCAATGACAATAGAATCAAGAGACCTAAACTTAATATTTTAAGCATATATATGCCTCTTATACTGGCAGACCTTGGGAGCAGAGTGTTCTGGTATAGGATGCACACTGGGAACTTTGGTGGAGTGAGATTGACACTGGTGGCAGGAATGGCTCTGATTCACTGTATATCTGAAATTCAACTATGTAGGACTTTGTAGATAACAATAATTTCAATAGAATAAAATTAAAAAAATAAATAAAAATAGGAACCGAAGTGGTAACACAGAGCGGTAAGACATCTGCCTTGCCGATACTATCCTAGGATGGACTGCGATTTGATCCCCCACCTTCCCATATGTTCCCCCAAGCCAGGAGTGATTTCTGAGTGCTTAGCCAGGACTAAACCCTGATGGTCACTGAGTGTGGCCCAAAACCCTAAAACAAACAAACAAACAAATAAATAAATAATGTTTCCTTGGAATCACATTTCTAAAGAAAATGTTGCTAAACTTTTCTTATTAATGAACTTATTAAGAGTATATTTATTATACATCTAATATGAAAAATATTGCAGACCCTGGGTGGTGGCGCTAGAGGTAAGGTGCCTGCTTTGCCTGCGTTAGCCTAGGATGGACCACGGTTCGATCCCCCGGTTTCCCATATGGTCCCCCAAGCCAGGAGCGACTTCTGAGCACATAGCCAGGAGTAACCCCTACCCCTGAGCTTCACCGGGTGTGGCCCCAAAAAAAAAACAAAACAAAAAAAGAAAAATATTGCTTTAAAGTGCCTGGTTTGGGGGATGTAGAAACCAGCTCATAAATTCTTTAGATAGATAGTTACTGAATATAATGAACAATATAAACTCTGTTGAGGTATCATTACAGAAAATAGGAGATTTGGTACTAGTCTTTTTCCTATTTAATGCTGGTCAAATATGAGAGAACAATATAAAATAGAAATAAAATAGAAATGTTATTGCTAAGAAATAAGGAAGAGAACTCTTGAAATCTTAGGAGTAGAAAACTGTTCAATCCAGTTAGGCAGCAAGGATCATCTCCCTGTGTGTTCAGTTCCAAAGATATTTCCTCCATCAGATAACCAGAAAAGAACAGTGGCAGACTGATAACCAGAGATACTTGATTTTATTTCAACAATGTTTATGTAGGAAAAGAGAAACTGGTATACCCACAGAGTAGCATAGCAAAGGCATAGCCAGGAGGGAGTGAGAAATGAGAAAGAAGATAAGTATAAACATTGAGGCTTGGAAATATTTTGGGAGCAATAAATATCACAACACTTGCTAGATAATCTCTTCTTTAACCAAAGTTTTGGTTATGGATGAAGAATGGCCTGGTGTCACGCCTGAGAGTAACCACTGATCCTGGTGAAATATCACCCCTCATTGCGCTGTCCTTCTCTTTCTTTGGAACAGTTTCTCTTATGCTTTGACCTCAAGGAGAATTCCTGCTGAAATTTCTCTATAGAGTTCCATTTGCAAAAAAGGTTTAGGAGGAATTTATCATCTCTATCTTTTCTGTCTGCAAAATGTGAAACTTGGAAATACGCTTGATTATCCTTGCTTGGCCTTATGGACTAGTCTTTTCCACACCAAGCAGAATCCAGAATTATTAAAATAAACATGATAAGAGGTGTACCATCTCTACCAATTGTATGAGTGAGGCTTTACCACCAAGACCTCAGGCTTAGGACCTAGATCAAAGCATCTGTAATTCCCTGGGCTAAATTCTTATAGTGAATATCTGGGACTTCATATCTAATCATGCAGTTAGAAAACCTCATTCTCAAGGCCATGCATATCTATAGACATATTTCCCTTCAAGTTATGCAGGTGGTATCTGATTTGGTGCCATGTGTGACCAAACCCATTATATCTCTGAGGCATGACAGACACAACAAAATAGTTTTACATTTTATTCTAAGATATCCACCCACTCCTGCACACAGAGAAATAATTGTTGCTGTGTCCAATCTTTGTTCAATGTTGTGATTGACCATGGCCTGGACTGTCCAGGGGAAAGTGTGAGACAATTTGTCATATTTTTCACTAGCTTGTCTTCTGAATCAAGGCTTCCTGGCTGCAACAGCAACAGCAGTGGCAGCAATTAGTCCCAAGACTGCAGCTATCATGAATATGATGTTGGAGTAATTTTCTCATGACTTCTGTCAAGAGTTCTTCAGCAAGGGAATGCTGTCACTCTCAGGACAGATTTATAGGCAGCCATATGTGTAACCTAGCTTTTAGTAATATTCTATAGTGGGTAAAAACTTGAATTGAGGCAAACAAGAAACACTCATGACAAGAAGTAGAAATAAAAAATGATCAGATATGAACAAGAAATCCAAAGACAACTACAACAGAATCGATACCCAATCTACAATAAGCTAGACACAAAAGGGACCACTTACACTAGCATCCTGGAAGGCAAAGAAGGGGCGATATGGGATATATGCTGGGAACAGGGGTGGAGGGAGGACAACATTGTTGGTGGGAATGAGCCTGATTCAATGTCACTATGTACCTGAAATATTACTGTGAATGATTTGTAATCCACTTTGGTCAAAATAAAAATTATTAATATAAGATAGCAAGTCCCAGAGGATAGTGATTTGCATATAATAAAAGAAAATAAAGACTTAAATGAAAAAAATTTAGAATGAGGGTCAAAATAAGAAGTGTCTTGAGAAAGTCATAAGAATGTTCAACACATATTATCATATAGCAGAAAGAATTAACATGGATGCCATTAATAAAATTAAACTGTTTTGAACTAAGAAGATATTCATCCCAATGGTATCCAGGGCATAAGGCAGCCACAATCCCAAAGGTCAGTGTACTGGGGTAAATAATTTTATTACTCTTTGCTGGAGGGCAAGGGTATGGGTAAATCTTTCTCAGTCATGCTGTTCAGGAGGCCTCGACTTCAATACTAAGCCCAGTGGAGAAAAATTGTAAAGCCAATTGGCAAACTGGGGGCAAAATGGATGCAAATGGCTCTGAGCATAATCTGAATCACCAAAGCAACTAGTAATAAACTTGCTTCTAGGTCCCTTGTGTATTTGTAGAGCTGTAATCATAAACCTGATAGAGAGTTGACCCCCCAAAAAAGTCAAAGGCTGTACCTTCCTCCATCAGGCAATTAAGACACCTGTGAGTTCAAAGGTAGGGGTGAAAGAGAAATCATCAGTCCAAACACAGATTTCTGGCATTGTCCAATCAACAATTTGTACACAGAGAGGGGGTCCTTTCTAATTACAATAATTGCAGATTATCAAGACCCTAATTAAATAACTTTGAATAGAAATAAATTCCTAGAGACAACCTCATTTCATGCTTTAAAAGGGTGCGGTTAATTTTGCATTGGATTCTAACTGGATGATTTATTATCCACCTTTGTGCCCAGAAAAATAATTTTTACACCAAAACTATGTCTTTGATATGAGTTATGGTTTGATCTCCACCTTTATAATTAGCATAATATACTGTTCCTTAGTAAAAGTGGCTGTTATTTTTGCATAGTTACAGTAATAACTGGAATAGTAATTTTTTAACTTCAGATTTAGTTAAATTATAGCAAATTGGCCCTTTTCAGAAAACATTTGGTCACATTTTTAAACTGCAAGCCTCAGGCCAATCTTTTAGTTATCCTAAAAGCTAATGTGTTCTTCTTCTAGGTATTAGAAAAAATAAAGGCTCCATTCCCCCCCCCTTTTTTTTTTATTTTGTTAGTGGATGCCACTAACTGTCGCCATTTTGGCTCACATAATTGATTTTGGGTTCTCGCAAATTCTAGCCAGGGTGACACAAAACCTGCCCCATGTCAATCTGAGACCCACATTTTAGAGCATTGCAATTTAAGGTCAAACTCAGGGGAAGTGAAGTTTAAATCAAGTGACTGACAAATTTATTCATTGCAACATTTGAATTTTGGTGTTCTTTGGACTCTCTTGAAGTTTTAAAGTAATTTTGTTTTTCTGATAATAGATGGGAACCTCTTTACCGTCTTTTCAATAAGATATTTTTAACAGGATCTATGCAAACAAGAATATTGCCAAAAAGTTATTAATATCTGATTTCACATGAATGAACTTATTCCCTAGTAGTGTCGAGGATGTCAGCAGGTGGGTAAAGGACAATATTAGAGACATATTTTCATCATTTCTGTTGTTGTTACCCAAGCAAGGTGACATAAAAACGATTACCAGGATACAGAGTTCCTTACATATATATATATATATATATATATGAAATATGAAAATGATGAATAAATGAAACAACAGTTTATGAAGTTCTTAGAAAAAAACATGAAAAAATCATTGAAACATATAAGACAATGAAACACAAAGCATTTTACTGGATTAACTGTTAGGTTACACTTTATTATATCTAAAAAAACTCATATTTGGTTCCTTTGTAAGTTTGCTTACAACTTGGAGTTACCCTCAAACAGAGATTCTATTACTTGTAAATCTGGATGGGACTGGCTCAGGATAGCTTGAGCTAAGTATTCTTACTGCCCCACCCAAGGGACCAAGGGAGGACTTTTTTTTGTTTGTTTGTTTGTTTTTTGGGCCACACCCAGTGACGCTCATAGGTTACTCCTGGCTATGCACTCAGAAGTTGCCCCTGGCTGACCTGGGGGACCATATGGGGCACGGGGGATTGAAATGCGGTCCGTCCAAGGCTAGCTCGGTAAGGCAAGCACCTTACCTTCAGGGCCACCGCCCAGCCCCAAAGGAGGTCTTTATACTCTGTAATGAGGTTACCTTTTCAGAGACACTAATTGCCTTTCGGGGAGGAAAAGAAAAAGATAATCAAAAAACAAAAACTTAGTTTTAGGGAAAAGGAAGATTTAGTGGTTTAATTAATTTATTAGGTATTTGTTCAATTCAATAAACAAATATGTGGGAGCCGGAGAGAGAGTACAACAGTAGGGCGTTTTTGTTGCATGCAGCAGGTCACAACAGATGGAGTTCAAATGCTGGAATCCCATTTAGTCTCTGGTGCCTGGTGCCTACCAGGAACGATTTCTGAGCACAGAGCCAGGAGTGACCAGAGTGCTACTAGTGTGCCCCCCAAAAACCAAACAAACAAACAAACAAACAAAAATTTGATTTTGGTACATTTCAGAAGGCAAATCTGAGGTCTGATTCTATGAGATTAATGATCCAAATTTTTCAGTCCTCCAGGATTTGAGAGTTGAAGGGGTCAACTACCAAGATTTTCTGCCCAGGTGTTTTATCCTTCATTGTTTTTATATTTTTTTCCTTTTTTTAGGGGGGACAGGTATTATTGGTAGTCTGATTGGGTGAGTTTGACCAGAGTTTGGGACCTATATTCTTTCCAGGTACAACTTTACTATTTGCACAACTATCCAAAAAAATAGAAGTTCCTTACTTTGATTATTAGTTTTGCTTTTATTGGTTTGTTTGTTTTTAGGTTTGGGGGCCATGCCTGGCAAGCAGTCAGGGATCACTCCTGTCTCAGTGATCAGAAATTACTCGGGCAGGCTATGTGGACCATACAAGATGAAGCAGATAGAATTCAAGTTAGTTGCATGAAAGGCAAATGTCCTACCTATTGTGCTGTTGGTCCAGTCCTACATTTTTGTTTTAAGGATATTTTTCTATCATAAATCTAAAAAATATAGATTAGTAAAGCCAATTAAACTATAGTAAATACATTACTCAAGGAGACAAATAGCTTTAGCAATATAAAATCAGCAGAAAACTAGTTATGAATACATATATAGTAAAAATGAGCTGCTGAATATATGACTGCAAATGAAAAAACATAAAAGATTTTCAAGGCATCAAAGAATTAGAATGTAAGAACAAGGAAAAATGAGATAAGAACCTTATAAGATGCACTAAAATATGAATTAAATATTGAGAACTTTAAAGTTACAAGGATTTGTTTAAGGGGAATTTTTGTTTGTATTAATCTATGTTCACAAAAAGAAAATATTGAAGGCAAGAATAGAAAGAGCGGTATGATTTGAGGGATATTAAATAAAAACAATAGTATCAAAATAATATCTAAAGAATGATAAAATG
>PVKC010012901.1:12272-23460 GCA_004027635.1 Crocidura indochinensis
GGAACACTCTGTGAATGAAACCAAACTGTCAACAACTTTTAACTAAATCTCATATTGATTTAATCAAAAAATTAAAATGATGGAGAAAAAGTGAATGAAGTCTAAGGAGATGATAAATAAAACACATGCCTAGGGTCCCTAAGTTCCTGAGTTTGATTCTTAGCACAGCCTAAGTTGATTGGCACAGCTCCAATAGGTGTGACTGGTGGTCTCACACACCATGGAATATAGCACTAATTTGTAAGAACAGCATTGGTTCCTTGAGCATAACCAAAATGGCTCCAGATTCCTCGAACACATTAGATATGAAGTCTATAACATAACATTTTAAGAGAAAGTAGAGGAAAAAATCATAAATATAACACTACATAAAAAATGAGGCATAATTATTAAAATAATATGATATAGCTTGCTTCTTGTATCATTCCATAACATTTAACTTTAATCTACATTAAAGCATAAAATGGTTAAATTTAGAAAACAGGTTCTAGAACTATTCAATTTGTCACATGCACTTTATTTTTTCAATTTTTTTCTCTTTATATTTTCCATTTTTTCTTTATTTTTCTATTTTCTTTATTTTTATTTATATAAGCTAGGAGTTAAAAAAAACTAACAAAAAGAAATTTCTGGCTGTAATTACATTCACTATGTTTATTTGATTAATTCAGCATTAAAAATGCAACACTAGGTAAGGAGATTTAGTGCAATCATATTCTCCAGTGAAGGAAAGTAGTAGAAACTTGGGAAAGTGTTTACTATTCTTTTGACTTTGCCTTGAGTCTGTAGGAGATATATTTCCCCTGTTGAGAGGAAACTTGCAAAAGCTCCACTGTTTTGATGTATAGTTTCTGAACTCCAAAGAGAATGTAATCTTTGTGGCAAGTGATCCAAAAGAAGTCCTCGTGGAATTTGAGCAAGCTCTGAAAAAGATAACTACAGCAGCAGGAAGGTTCTCTAGAAATGAAACACTTCTGAGAACAAATGGTAAAGAGTACAGTTTACTGAGATTTTTGTTCTATGTGTAATAATAATTTCTGTATTTTGAACATTATTAGGAAGATCAGAGTGATGATCCTCACAAAATATGTAAAAACACTATTAAGTAAGTGTTTAACTCCAGCTTCAGGAGTCAAATTATATCCTTTACACATATGAATTTGTGTCTAACACCAGGGGGATATTTATGATTTTCATATTAGAAATATATCAGTGTATATACTTTACATGGCATAGTGATAAATTCATAATATGTAGATACATTGCAGTGTGTTGCCTATAAGATTAATATATTAAAATATAATGTTCTATCAGATTTCATTTTACTATTATTTACTAACTGAAGTAAATAAAAATGCAAGATAGAGGGCCAGATAGATAACATGGAGGTAAGGTGTTTGCCTTTGCCTTACATGCAGAAGGATGGTGGTTCGAATCCCGGCATCCCATTTAGCCCCTGTGCCTGCCAGGGGCAATTTCTGAGCACAGAGCCAGAAGTAACCACAGAGTGATGCAGGGTGTGACCCCCCAAAAATGCAAAATAAACGATGCTTTTAAATAGTGTGCAAAATTCTAGTAAGTTTAAAATATTTACATATTTTATAACTAGAAATTATATGTCTTAAAAATCAGATTAGATTATATCACTGGCTCATTTACAGAATTTCTAGTTTTATGTTGCTTTTACGTAGTTTTTTTTTTTTTTCCAGTCTGTTAATTTTGGGGACACACAAGGCAGTGTTCAGAGATTACTTCTGGTTCTGAGTTTAAGGATAATTTCTGGAGGGGCTCAGGAAAACGATATTTTGGTGCTGTGGATCAATTCTAGACGAGCAGCATTTAAAGTAAGCAACCTGCCCACTGCACTATCACTCTGCCCACTTATTTTTAAAGGCAGAAATATACTAATCAAAGATAAAGTTTAACCTGGTCAGTTTTATCTCTTCGTTGTGAGTGATGTTTTTACTGGTAAGTGGTATAACCAATCGTACTTAGAAGCTATTTCTGTTTGAGAGTTCAGGGGACATACATGGTATTAAAGTCTTAATTCTGATATTATTTCTCAAGCCTCTTCATACAGTTCTACTAAACATTATTATAGTACAGTGAATCCTTTGTGAATATGGGTTGTATTTTTTTACAGATATTCATGGTAACTCCATCTTGACACAAATTTTTTAAACTGTACAATTTTCAGAATTTTTTTTAGTTTTTGGGTCACCCAGCAGCACTCAGGGGCTACTCCTGGCATAATACTCAGAAATCGCCCCTAGCAGGCACGGGGGACCATATGGGATGCCGGAATTAGAACCACAGTCCTTCCGCATGAAAGGCAAACGCCTTACCTCCATGCTATCTCTCCTGCCTCGATTTTCAGAAAATTTCTTAATCTTCCAGAACAACATTTTCTCCACTGAAGGAGAAAAGGCATATTACTTCAATTGCAAATAAGATAAATTTATTTAAAATACACATAAAGCATACATGTTTCAGTATATATTAAATGCTTAATCTTATTTCTATTGATGAAAATAGTTTAATTTAAAATTATACTTAGAGAAGTCGAAGGGGATAGCAAGAGACTATGAAATCTCCACAGTGAGGGAAATGAACAAACATCTAAAATTAAATCTTTCTGAAATTTTTAGCTGAAGTTAAAATGTTCTTCCACTAGGGGCAGGAGTAATAGCACAGCAGTAAGGCGTTTGGCTTGCATGTGGCCAAACTGGGATGGACCCAGGTTGGATCCTTAACATCCCTTATTGTCCTCCAAGCTTGCCAGGACTGACTTCTGAGTGCAGATTCAGCAGTAGCCCCGTGAGCCACCAGGCGTGGCCAAAAAAACAAAATATTTTTATTTTCTTCCACTGAATATAATGTATTCCTATGGCATACGTGATCCACAGAAAAGAATCAAGGTTAGAAAGAAGTCAAGCACTGAAAATGTTTGATAAAATATGGTGTAGAAAATATGGGTGAGAATTAGCCAATAATAAATATGAAAAAACTTGGTGAAGAGAGAAATATTAAAATATTGATCATTGGAAGTGTGTTAATTGATAATAAACTTATAAAACACTTATAGAAATCATAAACTTATAAAAACTGACTTATAAGTGTATAAAATGTAAATATAAATCTATAAAGACATGTAAACTAACAAAAATGTATAAAAACACTGAAATTTAACAAGCATGCTGACTTAAAGTATATGCAAAATATTCTTTAGTAAATTATTAAAATGTCAATATTTTATAAGAAAAGAAGAAAAGAGTTAGCACTCCAATACATTTTCAGAATATATGCATATCAAGAAAAATACATAATTTAAAAATGTATAGATTTTTAATCTGTTAATCAGAAGAAATTCCATGTAGCATTATTTATAGAAGATTCTCTCTTAGCTATTCAGATAAATTATCAAGAAAGAAATAGTTCCCTAATCAAAAAATCAACTTTGATAGCCAAACATAAGAGGTAAGAATAGATAAATATTGCAGGCAAATGTATTGCATCTTGATAGTTGAGAAAGTATCACAATCTCCTCTCCTGGGGAGAGGAATATTATTTATATCTGTCAGTAGTACTATCAAATTGTCTCAGGATTCCAGTGAGAGTGTGTTTTGTATTCAACAACCTCAGCCAGTTAAAATTAAAGACTGATGAAGTGAGAACAGTCAAGCAGGTATGGGTCATGTAATCCGCCACATCAAAATATTCTAATGACTAATCTATTACTGCCTCACAGAGTGAAACGACATCTTAGACCAAGTAACTCAATCACTTAGCCTATTTTAGATATAGTTCTATGCATAAATTCAACCACCAAATTTAATGACATCACATGTTTGATTTTATATCTAGGACATAAGAGCTGAAAACATTCTAGAAGAATGGCTGATAATAAATGAATGATTTACTACATTAGTGTCAGCATAGGTATTATCTCAGGGGTCTTGTAATCACTGGAAAGACAGTCAGAATATATTCTTATAGCTCTTAAAATATACTAATAAAATGTGCTATTCTTGTATACTTATTGAGCACTGAACTCAATAAACACTAAGTTCAGTCCTTGAGTGCAATTGCTTCTATTTCATTCATGCCAGTCTTTCAACTAATACAGTGATATTGGTATGTGTTCAGTAAATAGTTGTTAATGCGAACGATTTCCTAACTTACTATTGCAGTTAAAAAGCACCAATTTTTTTCCAAATGCTTCTTAGAAATGAGATCTGTTAATAAACAGCCTGAGATATTTTTGTGTTTTCTTTTCTTGCAGAGTTATCTATTTTTGCCAGCTGCCCAATTACCAGTTATAATAAAACACATTTACACAGCTTCCTTCCAGGCAAATATTTGTGTGTTAAATCTATGAATCAGACAATGTTTAGCTCTTGCCAGTATGTGATGATTCTTTTAAACAAGGCGAATAAAAATGATCTTGAGTAGCCAAGCCACATAATTGTAAATTTGAAACCTTTAAAATTCATTCTGTGGTCTAGTGATGTGGATAGGTAGCAATACATATATCATGATGTATATATGCAAGATACTTTGCTTCAAACCTAAACATTGAAAAAATGATAAAATAAAACAACTAGATCAAAGCAATCTTATAAATTTTAAAGGTAAATAATGTTTGACTTTCAGAACATTTACAATTTAAAACACATTTTATGTTATATATATTTTTACGGAGCTACTGCATGATTTATTTTCCCCCCTAAAATTCTTCAAGTCAAGGCAAGAGATTTTCTCTAGCATGAATTGTAGCAGACTATTATTTATCTACAGATAAGCATAACAGTGAAATAAAATAGATATCTAAACTTAAATTCTGTGCTTTAAATGTAAATAATATGAGTAAAGACTAGGATTCTCAACCTAATGTAATAAAATGTTACATAAAAGAAATATAGGCAATATATTCTGTCCTTTTGATCTTAGATATTTGTTTCGAGATTCTATTCTAGTATGAAGGAACACGAAAGCAAAACTAAACAAACGATGTTCTAGTAAACTTTTCTGCACAGCAAAAAAAAAGCAAGCATTCAAATAAAAATAAATCCAATTGAAGGCAAGACAACATTTTCACACTATACAACTGACAAGGTTGATATCTAACACATGAATAGTTCACAAATCTCAACAACAAAACAATCTGATTTTTTAAAAGCTGATGATTAAAACACTTTTACATAGAAAACATGCAGATCCAATGACATATTTAAGATATATGCCACCTCATCTCGTGTAACTACCTATAGGCATGTGTCTGTGCAGATAAAAATGCATAAGTTTACATTCTTAGTATATATTGGTTTTTTTAGCTATATTTATATCAATAAACGCTTGATTCATAAATGGGTTCATGTTTCATCACTGAACTTTATATCTATAAACTATATTTTATTTCTTTCTCCATCCTAGAATTGCCTTTCTAACATTTGCTTCTATGAGTTTGATAATTTAAAATTTTGCAAGTTAGTGAACATTAGTTTTTCTTAAAATATCTTATTTTACTTAGAACCTTGTTTACCAATTTTAGTCCTGCTACAATAAATGACATGACTTCCTTTTTTTTCAAGGCCTAATAATATCCCATGTTTGTATAACATATTACTACGTGAATTTTTTACATAATATGAAAAATTTACAATTTTCAGAGACATGGGACATTAATATCTTTGTTTCTATAAATTGTACTGTTGTAAGTCTATATATTTGTAATTAATATTAAGGTACAAAGATGATGCAATATAAAAAGGAAAATCATTTCAAAAATGTTGAGACAGTAGAGAATCTCTTTGAGAGTCAAGATATAAAAGTTTCTTTATGAATAAAAATAGACTGCTATGACTTCTATTCTGTTCCTGGTTAAACATGTTTCTATAGTATTGTTAATTTTTTAATGCGTATATGTTTAATCTCCATTTTGCCTAATTTAAGGGCATCAAATCTAACTTATCATGTAAACTTGTTTATGTATGCTTATTTTAACTGTTTACTGTCATAATAAAAAGGGGAGTCACAGAAAGCCAGAAAACATTGGACAATATGGAAAACAATAATTGCAAAAGATAGACCATACAGAGATTTTTTTATAAGTCTTTAGTTCAATGAAAACCCCATGAAAATTGATCTGATCTTCATTAGAATATCCAGGACTTAGAGAACAATAAAAAGGGACCATAGACTGTTTAGTTATAGAACTCATTAGACTAAAGATGTGGTAAAACCAGTAGAGTAATTGCTTTGCACACAGCCGACCCAGATTCAATCACCAATATTTCATAACATTCTTGGACCATCGCCCGGAATATTTCTTTTGTGCAGACACAGGTGTTGACCTCTGAGCATCTCTGAGTCTAGATCAAAATCAAACCAAGTTAAAAATAAAACTCATGGAGATCAACCAAATATTTGAGCAGTGAAGTGCTATTGGAATAGCAATCCATTATACATTCAAGTACATGGCAGGACTTGTGAATTGAAGATGCTATTTTATTTTAGAAGGAAAGAAATTCTAGCTAGAATTAAAATGAGTATTCAATTCTACAAAGCACTAGACTAGAGACACCCGGAGATAAGCATTCAATAAATGTGTTAAAATGGCAAGCTAGATTAAATATCCTCTCTTTGGGACAAAAAGTGACTTCTACTAACATCCATTATAAGAAATAAGCTGGTGCAGATATAAATATGTTGAACTAGTAAAGTACGTGAAAAATAAAAAAATATTGTACCTTATTCTGAACTTTTTTTCTAATAATGCATTACAAAATAGTGGATGATTGGAAGGTTAATATATCAATGTAATTTCAAAGTATAGACAAGGATAGAGCATGTAAAAACATGTAAAAATAGAGGTTTGTTTTTACTTAGAAACATGTTTTCAATATTTGAAAACAAATCTTTAAACATAAATATATATGTGTAGGGTTTTTGTTGTTTGTTTGTTTTTCTTTGTTATGGGTCACACCATCTGTGTTTAGGGCCTATTCCTGCTCAGGGAATAATTATCGAGAAACTTGAAAGATTTGAATAGTGAAGTGATATTGGAATACCAAACCATTACACATTCAAGGCATTGATTACACAGGGGTATTGAACTCTAGTGAGTCTCAAAAAAAAATTGTTTTCCTATTACTGCTATACTATTTCTCCATCCTAAGAAATTTATTTCAGGATTATGGAGAGACAGACTAAGAGGTAAATGTATTTGCCTGCTCAAGTTAGATTCCTGACACCACGTGATTCCAGTTAGCATGTTCAGGAATGACCTCTAAGCAAAGAACCAGAAAGAATCTTCAAGCATCACTGGAAATGTAGGATGTTCAGTCCCCTCCAATTTCATAAATTTTTTCTTGCTTGGAAAATGTTAGCAAAAGCAGTATATATAATTATTTGATCAACTCAATGACTGTTCAAGGAGAATAATTATTTATTCATGTATGAAAAACACACAAATTAATTATGACACACTAGAACAGAGCATAATTTTAACTTCAACTTGTGACTAATAATTTTTGCTTATGAATTTAATCATGTGTTATTTTAATTCTATTTTAAGCTTACTTTAGCTTAACTATGATTAACTTCTAGTAATTAGGGTCTATTTCAAGATCAAAAAACAAATATAAGTCCTAGGCTTTTACTTTATAAAGAAAGGACATATATTATTTATTTAATTTCTCACACTTACCAGACAGAAAAAGTGTACAATTTACATATTCAAAGAATAAAATAAAATTTTCATGCTCTGGCACTTTATTGATATTGCTTCAGTTTTTTGAATGGTTTTGTTAAATAATTTTAATTGTTTATTAAAGACACGTTTGTTTTTAATTATAAAAGTAGTATTTTAGAGGCTGAAGCCATAACACAGTGGTAGTATGTTTGCCTTGCATGCAGCTGACCAGGATGGACCTGGGTTCAATCACCAGCATCCCATATGGTCCCCCAAAGCCAAGAGAAATTTCTTTTTTTTTTAATTTTTGGGTCACACCAGACAGCGCTCAGGGATTACTCCTGGCTCTAAGCTCAGAAATCTCCCCTTGCAGGAAGAGGGGACCATGTGGGATGCCAGAATTCAAACCACCGACCTTCTTCATGAAAGGCAATGCTTTACCTTACCTTCACGCTATCTCTCCCAGAAGCAATTTCTTAGCTCAGAGCCAGAAGTAACCCCTGTGTGTCACCGTGTGTGGACCAAAAACAAACAACCAAAAGTTATATTTTAAATATCTGTAACACATAAATTAAATGATTTTTATTATTTTATTTTTTTAATTTTAGTTTATGTGTCTATATTGTAAATCAATGCTTATTATTTGTTCTCAGTTTAATGTGATTTTTTTATTTAGTAATTTATTTTCTTAATATTGTTATTTGAATCTCATTTGTTTCCAACGTCTCTTCTTTCTTCCCTTTCTCTTCTTTCTCTTTTCTTTCTATTTCTTTTCTTTCTTCTTTCTTTTTCTTCTTTTTTCTTTTTTCTTCTTTCTTTCCTTCTTTATCTTTTTCTGTTTTTGTACCTCTTTCTTTTCTTCTTCTTCTTCTTCTTCTTCTTCTTCTTCTTCTTCTTCTTCTTCTTCTTCTTCTTCTTCTTCTTCTTCTTCTTCTTCTTCTTCTTCTTCTATGATTTGATGTTTTGTCTTATTTTATTTTGCATATATTTTAAAGCATATAAATTATGATCTCTAACATATAGCAGTTCCATATATTAAGGAAGAGCACTGCAGTGGTCACTCTGGCTCTGAACCCTGGAATCACTCATGGTGGTGTTGGGGATGCCAATAAGGGGTGCTGGAGATTGAATTCAGCTTCCTGCAAGGCAAGCACCATAATCTAAGGACAGTCTTCGTGCCCCTAAAATATTTTATTTTTAATTTGAGTTCTAGTCTGTATATTTTTATAATGTCCACATGATTTACTTTGTCAACTAAAATATTGTACTTTGTATATTATGTGGATTATCAAGTAATGAAATTTTCAGCGGGAAGGTTGAATTAGTCCATGGTTGCTAATGGGAAATTAATACATACTGAACAATGCTGTTACTTTCTTATCAAATAGGATTTGCATCTAAATTTAAGAATAAGTTAAAGGGGCTGGAGTGATAGAAATTCAGGAAGATTCTTGAATAATTGTACACCCTGGTTTTAGGTCCAGTATTCCATAAAATCCCCTAAGCCCACCAAGGTTGATTTTTGAATGCAAAGTCTATAGTTACTATTAGGTTATCTCCATCAATATATATTTGGCCAAGTGTTGGGCCTCCCAAAATTTTTAGAGCTTGGTGCTCTTTCCATTATTCTAGGTTACTTTTTAATTACTATTTACTTTTCTGAACTACATTGTGAAATATTTTATATAATTAATAAATTATTTAATTATTTAATGGTTATTATTAAATATTTTATTCAGATAGATATTATAACTTACATAGTGTAATTTGATCCAATACATTATTATTTTAGGTCATTTTTATGTTTTCAAATTTCCTACAAAATGCTCTTTACTTTTATCACTGCTCTTTGCTTTTCATAATTAATTTTCATATTTCAGAATTTGTCACTGTTTATGATAATTATGAATTTTCTTTTTTAATTATTGGATAGTACCTTGGAGGATTAGGAGTATTTCTGACTCCTTACTCAAATATGATTCCTAGTGGTTATGAGTACCAATATGGATCCAATATATGTTGACAATATGCAATGCAAGCACCTTTTCAGCTCTTCATTATTTTGATTGTATTAAATATTGTAATAAATGTTTATACAATTTTGCCTTTTCAACATTTTCTTCAAACTATGAAATGTCTTTAAAAATAATAAACCTAATTCAATACTTGATATTTTATATATATATTAATCTGATAATGTTTTTTCTGTATAATTATGTGGTGGTTACCTGATCCTGTGATCTTTGGGCAATATATTTTTTTTATTTTTCTTTTTTCTCCAATTATTATTGGGCTACATCCAGTTGTACTAAGGTTTTACCCCTGGCTCTATACTGCAGAAACACTCTTTCCTGTGCTCAGGGACCACATCAAGTATAAGGTATACAATCAAGGTTTTCTACGTTGAGGGTAAGAAGCTGAATTCTTGTGTTATCTCTCTGATCCTTGATGGAATAATTCTGTTTGAATTCTATTATTTACAACTTGAATAAGGCATTAAAGATTTATCAGTCATATTTTATTTATATGGACAGCCAGTTCCAGCTTTTGACTTCACAAATGGATCACTATTATAAGTTTATGCCAAATACAAGGTGTTTTTCTTCTGTCTTTAGCTTACTTTATTTTTTTGTTTGTTTTTTGGGGGTCTGCTTTCTTTATCTTATGTCATATATTTCATATCAAATTAAAGGTTCTGAAGGTTAAAGAGACATAAAGCAGGGCAGAGTACATGCCTGGTTTTACACCCATTCAAGTTTGATTCCAGTTTTACTTATGGTTATCAATCCAGACTAGAGTAATCCCTGAACACAAAGACAGGAGCTAGTTCCTAACAGTGGTTGGTGTGAACCCAAAACAAAATAAAAAAAAACATTTCTAAGAATTTTCATATTAATAATAATAATTCACAATACTAGATTTTACTTTCAAAATTAGTCTCTTATAGCTGTTTTATACTATATAATAAATTTCAAAAACATGGAGTTTACAAATAACACTTGAATGACATAACTACAAGTTTTTCTATCTTCATGTAGTTTTTATTTTGACTGTGGAGAAAAAAATTAATTTCACTAGAATTTACAGCTATGGAAAAATAGCTTTCTTAGCAATTTGAAAATATATTTAATTTTTCCAACACAGAGTGGTGCCTGTGTGTATTCTGGCTCTGTGCTCAGAGATTATTTGTGGTGGTGTTCAGAAGACTATATACAATATCAGATATCATAAGTCAGTCATATGCAAGCAGGCACACTGAACAAGTATACTATCTTTCTGGTTCTGTTTTGTGTAACTTTTTTTAAAAAGAAAGCTTGTTTTCTAACATAAATGATCATTGAAAAAATTAGAATTGATTAGCACTCATATTGATTCTCATATCTGACTCATGAATGTGCTTTATAGCAAAAAACATACAATTATGATTCAGGCCAGATATAAGGTTTTCATAGTCTCCTCTAGAAAAACATCATTTTTCTTTGTCTTCTGTGGTTT
>PVKC010012902.1:0-23418 GCA_004027635.1 Crocidura indochinensis
GCTTTGTCAACAATTGTATTAAATATTTTGCTGGACCTTCATTCAGTACATATATGTTTAGAAGCATAATTTCTTCCTGCTCTACATACCCCTTGATTAATATATAGTGTCCTTCTTTGCACCTTACAACCTTCCTGAGTATAAAGTTTGCATTATCTGATATTAGTATGGCCACTCCAGCTTTTTTATGGGTGTTGTTTGCTTGGATAATTTTCCTCCAGCCTTTTATTTTGAGTCTATGTTTGTTCCGACTATTCAGGTGCGTTTCTTGTAGACAGCAGAAAGTGGGATTGATTTTTTTGATCCATTTAGCCACTCTGTGTCTCTTAACTGGTGCATTTAGTCCATTGACATTGAGAGAAAGAATTGTCTTGGGATTTGATGCCATCTTTATATCGAAATTTGGTGTGTCTTGTCTTAAATGAGTCTTTCAGTTTTTCTCTTAAGAGTGGGTTTGAGTCTGTAAAGTTTCTGAGCTGTTTTTTGTCTGTGAAACCATGTATTTTTCCTTCAAACAGGAAAGTGAGTTTTTCTGGGTACAGTATTCTAGATGAAGCATTTATTTCATTCAGTCTTGTCACAATATCCCATGACTGCTTTCTGGCCTTCAGTGTTTCTGGTGACAGGTCTGCTGTAAATCTCAAGGATGCTCCCTTGAATGTAATTTCCTTTTTTGATCTTTCTGTTTGCAGAATTATGTCTCTATCTGTGGGATTCGTCACTGTGACTAGGATGTGTTTTGGGGTATTTTTTCTGGGGTTTCTTTTGGTTGGTACTCTTTGGGCATGCAGGATTTGATCACATATATTCTTTAGCTCTGGAAGTTTCTCTTTAATGATGTTCTTGACCGTTGATTCTTCCTGGAAGTTTTGTTCCTGTGTCTCTGGGACTCCAATGATTCTTAAGTTGTTTCTGTTGATCTTATCATAGACTTCTATTGTCATCTGTTCCCATTCTTTGACTATTTTTTCCTTTGTTTTTGTTTTTTTTTAAGTTTTTTTCCAATCTCTCCCGCTGTATGGAGTTGTTATTTACCTCATCTTCCACAGCACCAATTCTATTCTCAGCTTCTTCTACCCTGGTGTTGAGATCATCCATTTTGTCATTCAATTCATTTACTGAGTTTTTCAGGCCTGCTAGTTGACATGTTATTTCAGTTTTGAGTTTTGTGATTTCTGACATCATATTTTCTTGGTTCTTATTAGTGTTCTATTCAACTCAGTCCATGGTTTCTTTGAGTTCTTTCAGCATCTTCCATATTGCTTTTCTAAAGTCCTTATCTGAGAGATTGATTAGTTCGTTGGTCATTATCTGGTCATCAGAATTGTCATCTTTGTTCTCTATGTTTGAAGCTGGCCTGAGTTGTTTCCCCATTGTCACACTTGTATTGTGTGTTTTTCTACGTGTTGCGGTGGTATTCATTGGCTAAGTGATGTATGCAGCCACACTCCTCTGGTTCCGCTCTTTCTGGGTGTGTCGATTTGCCTACAAGGGAGTGGAGTCCTCTGTGGATGAGGCCTCACAGAGGATCAAATCTTAGGCCCAAGCATGCAGGAGAGAAGACAGTCCAGAGAGAAAGAACACAGTGATCCAGCACAGTCCTTAGCATGATTTTTTATTTCTTCTTGTTGTGATGATGCTCTTTCCTTAGAAAGAGCCCACGGCCACGTAGCGAAGGGGAGTGGCCGTGCTTTTCTGCCGCCTCTTTTTGGCCCACTCCCAAGAGTTTCGGGCAACAGGAGAGTAGAGAGAAACATAGGGACAGGACTCACAGTTTTTGTTCTCAGTCAGGCCGCACTGGGCAGGCGTAGAATCACAGAAATTCCCAGCCTGAAGTCACAAATAGGGGACCTGGCTTTTGCAAGATACTGCTTCTTGCTGGCTTTCAAACATTTTTTTATAAGTAAAAAATAAAAATAAAAAACTGTCCAATTTAATTCAAGTTAGCACAGAAAACTTATGCTTCCTATATGATATTTCAGATATTTTTATGTACATAAACTTTTGCTTTTACAGATTTAATCAAATTACATAATCAGGGAAATATCCTAATGTAATTTTTTCTACAAATAATTATGTAATAATGACAGTTATTCTTTTTTAATTCAATAAAAATATTTATTGCTCATCTGTGTATACACAGCAAATCTAAGCAATACGTGCACGATTTGGAAGAAAAATATACAGATTACAAAGATTATATTTATAGCAGGAGGTGACAATAATTTAACTTTTATTAAAAGTTCTTAAACTTTTGTTGTTTATTTTTGACCACAATGGTGGTGCTCAGGGTTAACTTTGGCTTTATACTTAGGAAACACTCCTGATGATGCCCGGAAACTTATGGGTTGCTGGGAATCAAATTTTGGTTGATCATGTGTATGGCAAAATCTGCTGTATTATCACATTGGGCCCCCCAAAACCTAAAAGTGCAGTAGTTCTTGAAAGGGCAAAGAAAAATAACAGTAAAAAGAATTACATGGAATGTGATGAGTAATAAAATTTTACTAGAATAAAAGTCCATCCTAAGAAGAAGTTGGAATAAAATAGAGAGTAATAAATTAAAATCTATATATTGAGATGATGATAAATCATTAAGCAATTCAGTTTTTACTTGGAATAAATTGAAAAGTTATTTCCTTAAAAACTGTTATGGATTGTTTTGGGCTGCAGTGGTGAGACCAGACTTAAAGAATGGAAGCATGAAGAAAAATCAGCTAGTGAGATGAGCATAGTCATCATAGAGTCTTTACTCATGCCCCAGAATATCTCTAAATAGTTCTCATACATATTGACATATTTTTATTTCTTGACTTGAAAACAGCAGTGAGAACAAAAGTACCAGCATGTTGCATCTAGAACTGACTCTGAATAAATGAAGGAGAGAGTCGGAACGTAAACAATCACCTCTTCAGCAAAATACTGTGGTTTGAGCCATATGGTGTCCTTGTGGGTACCCATTAGAGCTGAGCTCCAACATGTTATCTGTTAATGCAGTTTCATCAATTTTTATAGTCTCACCATCAAACTTGAGCTTAATGGCATCATTCTAAGAAAGTGAGTCTTTTAAGGAAATCAAATTAAGAGGAAAGTTATATCAATGTAAAGATATAGTGCTATCGTTTGGACTTAAGTATAATATAAAAGTGGTTAGAATTCCATATAGGGAGCAGGAGAGAGATCAGGATGGAGTGCAGAAAAGAAACAGGATTGTTGATAGAAAATATACAATGGTAAAATATAATGATTGAAATTATATGACTAAAACTCATGAACAACTTCCTAAGTATGATAAAAATACAACTATATTATGGACAATATAACCATGGTGTTTAAATAAAGCAATTTAGACAAACAAACGTGGTTAAAACTGATTTTATACCAAATATGCTTTATTTTTACATGTTTCATTATTATTTTAATGATTTTTTATTTGAGCACCATGGTTACAAACATGTTCATAGTTGGGTTTCAGTCATAAAATATATACCCCCCTTCACTAATGCAACTTTCCCATCATCAAAGTTCCTCATTTTCCTCTTTCCCCACCACCTGCCTGGTTTGGAGATAGGCATTCTGTTTCTCTCACTATCATTTTCATGGTAGATGTTAGTGTATTTATTTCTCTATAATGCACTGGTCCTTCCAGCCCTAATCTTTATTGTCTCTGGGTATTTTTTACCATACTGCCTTTTATTTTTTTAAATACCACAAATGAGTGAGACTATTCTATGTCTATATCTCTCCCACTAATGTATTTCACTCAACATAATATTCTCCAGGTATAGGCAAATTTCATGATTTCTTTTTCCTAATAGCTGTGTAGTACTTTCTATTATGTAGATGTACAACAGTTTATTTAGCCACTCATCTTTGTTGAGTACCTACTTTGTTTCCAGATTCTGGCTACTGTAAATAGAGCTGCAATGAACATAGGAGTGCAGACATAGAAGGTTTTTGTATTGTGTTTTTGTGTTCCTAGGAGTAGTATTGTTGGATCAAATGGAAGCTCAATTTCCAGGCTTTTTTTTTTTTTTAGAATATCCATATTGAACATTATCAGAAGCAGTCCAGTGCCCAAGTGACAGCATTAACCTTAGCTAGAAGTATGTCAGTTCAGCAATATAATAATAGGAAAAATAAAGAAGTATGATTAGGTATGCAGGAAGGTGAGTAAATTTGTGATAAGGAAATCATGTGAACATTCTTTCTTCATTGTTTCAGTTCAGGGGAATAAGGATTAGAACAAACACTCTAGTGCTCTAGTGCTTGATTTTTTAATGAGAATGCTTCTAGAAGAGTATCGTTTGAGATAGTTTCTGATGTAAGATAAGAGTTTTATCACCTTTGGATCCGGAGAGATAGCATGGATGTAGTACATTTGCCTTACATCCAGAAGGATGGTAATTTGAATCTCTGCATCCCATATGGTAGGTACCCTGTGCCTGTCAGGGGTGATTTCTGAGCATAGAGCCAGGAGTTACCTCTGAGTGCTGCTGCGTGTGACCCAAAAACCAAAAAAAAACAATGTTATCACCCTTTGAAGTGTGAAACAGGACTATGGATATAGTTCGAGGTAGAACATTGGTATTGCATATGAAGGGCTATGGGTTTAATCTCCAGTACCACAAAATTTAATCAAATAAGTTGGAGTGTAAAGCAAAAAAATCTGGAAAAGAAACCTGATATGCACCATTGTTATGATCTGATATAATCTCATCATCATTTTTATTTGTAATTTTGATTCCCTCAATGATAAGACATGTGAAGAATTTTTCATATGCCTACAGGCTATTAATGCTTATTTTTGGTGGAAGTTTATGATGATCTCATCTCTGTTTTGGGGGTTACTGGTTTCTTTGTTGATAAGCTTTGTGAGCACTTTCTGAAACTTAAGTATTAGCACTTTATCTAAAGTTTAATATGCAAATATATCCTACCATTCATTAGTATCTCTACTTATTTTCATCTGAATTTCTTTCACTATGAAAAATCTCTTTAATTTTACGCCATACAATTTTTTGTCAATGCATTCTTTGCCAATGGAATTGAATTATTGAAGTTTAAATCCTAAAGCATTCCACCTATGTTTTCCTCAATATAGTTAATGAATTTTGGTCTAATCTTAATTTTTTTTTGCCAGCCGTGAACCTTTTTATTTATTTATTTATTTATTTTTGTTTAGATTGCTTCTTACAATGTGCAGTAATGGAATTCAGGAGTTACAAGGCCCTAGAGAGGTTACAGTCCTTGTGGTTCGTGGGCCGACTCAGCAAAGAAGAGAGAGAGAAGAGCCTAATCTTAAATTTTTTAAACAACTTTGAGTCAACTCAATGACAGCCTGTTGTTTTCATGTATCTTGTGAGATAGGGTCTCATCTAATTTATTTTTTACATATAATATAATTTTCTAAGAAAAATTTGTTCTTTCTCTACTTCTTGTGTCTAGATGCTTCATGATAAATTAACTGTCTATATATTTAGAGTTTACCTCTAGACTCTCAATTATATTTCATTTGTCTGAAAATTTGATTTTATTCCAGTTCAGCATAGTTTTGATTATTAATTTTAAAAATATCTTAAAACCAGGGCAATGTCATCCTTCTTTATTTTTTCATGGGAATTGCTTTGATTATTTAGGTGCTTTAAAGATTCCATTAAAACTTGACATGTAAATGTTGCACTGGTGAAGGGTTGGCTTTTTTTTTTAACTTACTTAAAGAAAAAATAAAAAGATCTTGTCACAGCGAAGCCCATGCAAAAGACCTAGCCTGAAGTTCAGGACTGCACAGAATGTAAAATAACACCTGTGCAAACATCCACAGAAACTGTACCTTGCCACAGCACTTGGTCTTGTCTATTATCTTTAGGGCAAACTCCTTTAAACAAAAAAAGGAAAAAAAATTGACTGAATTGGTCTGGATTTCTTAAAGAAATATATTGGACTTTTGATGGAGATTGCCTTAAAATGTAAGTTGTAACATTACTTGACAAAATTATTTCTTTTAACCCATAAGCATAGAATATTTTCTAATGTCATCATTTCTTTCAATAGTGGTATATAGTTTTCAATATATATATATATATATATTTCACGTTCTTTGATAAATTGATTGCTAGGTAAATTATAATTTTGCACACTGTTTTCTATATTTTTGGCTGCATCTGTCTGTCTTCAGGTTTTGCTGCTGATTCTCCACTCAGGGGTTTCTTCAGGAAGGATCAAAGGACCCTATGCAATGTTGGAGATAGAACTCAGTTCAGATGTGTGCAAGACAAGATCCTTACCCACTGTACTATCTATAAACCCAAAATTTGGACACTATTTTATTTGTATTTACTTTTGTTTTTTGATCACACCTGACTCTGCTCTCAGAAATCACACCTGGCAAGATTTAGGGACCATATGGGATACTGGGTATTGAACCCGGGTTTGTCCTGGGTTGGCCACATGTAAGGCAAGCACCTTACCGATGTGCTATCATCTGGCTCCTGGATGCTATTTTAGTAGAATTGTTTGCTTAGTGTGTTCTGCTTGTAGTTTGTTTGCATATGTAAATACATAGATTTTTGTGTATTGATTTTGCTAGTAAAGTAGTCTATTACTTTGTTGTATTGGTTTATTGTTTCTGACATTTTTAGAGGGCTCTTTAATAATGAATAATGAAGAACGTTGACATCTTTTTGTCTTGCTCTGATCTCAGAGGGAGAGTTTTCAGTTTTTGCTAGTTAGTATCTTTTTGTTTTTGGTTGTTTCTGTCTTGAGGTATGCTCCTTCTATCACAATGATGATGATAATTACGATGAAGCAAGATGGTATTTATTTAAACTTATTTAAATTTTAAACTTATTTAAATTTTAGGGTGATATAGAGAAAAATAAATGAGAGAGAATACAAAACTCTCAAGAGTAGAACTAAGTAATCAAAGAAACAGAGAACAACAAGCGAGATATGTGTTCTAGGAAGAGCATGGATTTTTAAGATCAAGTCTATCATTATTAATTTTTTAATCATGAATCGATGTTGAATCTTGTCAAAAGATTTTTTGGAAACAGCTGATATGATTATATTATCTCTACTTTCATAAATTGTTTTGCATTTATTGAGCCAACCTTATATTCTGTTTTGTGTTCTACTTGTTCATGGTAGAAGATTCATTCGATTTATTGTTTGATACAATTGGGTATTACTTTCTAATGGATATACATTTCCCATTTTATCAAGTAATATGACTATGCTTTTATTTATTTTTTTCCAATTCAATTCATATGTTGAAGCAAGTATTTTTCAATTCAAGCGCTAAATTTGAAGAGTTAATTTGAGGATGCCAGAATTTTTAATTAGTGGCTGCTGTGAATGCTGCTTATTAAGAAGTAGCCAAAGTAAAGCCCTGGTGGAATGCTAGGTGCTAGGGAACTTGCTATAAATAAACTATTTTGAACAAAGTACCAAAGATGACCATTAAAGATGGTACAAATGAGGTGAGAGCCACAGGTATGAACAGGGAGGAGAGATTGGCAGGTGAGAGACACTGCTCCAAAACTTTAGGACAAGGTGAGTGACAATTCTGAACTAAGAAACACATGGGGAAAATTGGGAAACTGAGATGAATCAAAGAAAGAGACTAGATGAAAGAACCCCAAGAACTAAGTTCATTTATTTAATGAGAAACAAACCCAGTGGGATACAGGGCAAATGAAAAATACAGAAGCTAAGTTTATCAGAACCAGAGAGCTTGGAATATTCCTCATGAATGTGGCAAATGCTTTGGGGCATATGCCTGATGTGAATTTCTGGTCAGTATCATGTGGTTTACAAGACCATTACAGGGAACCAGGGATTTGAGCATTACACTGATTGGGCTGTGAACTTAAGTTATGGATACTTTTTTTACTTCTACCAGGTTATTTATATATTGTTCAGTTTCCAAGGACTAAAGCTTTTCTTCAATGAAAATAATCGACATCTTTTCTTTTTAAGATTGCCTTTTTATTCATCAAAGGCATTTAATTCCATTTTCTTCTACTAGGGCTCTATAGGTCTGGGTGAAAGAGTCCGAAACAGAGCACCCTGAGATTCAGAGAACAAGACAGACACAGAAAGAAAGTTTAGGGGTCACAAACTCACGGACTGAGAACCCTGACTTTCCTTTGTGAACAGTATTTATCGTTTGGAAACAGTAAACAGAGGGACAAGGGCAAATATTAACAGACAGTTGCCTATCTATGGTGATCTAACCTAGCTAGGCTTTACATATCAAAGAAGTTCTGGGGCTGCAAATGTAGAAGTCGCTGAATTTTCTTCTGGGAGAGGTGCCAGATGAAAGAGTAAATACAGGATCCCCTCCAATGAATTGTTCTTAGTAATTAAGGGTCCTTAAATCACCTTTTTAGCCCCTTTCCCTCACACTATTATCTTTTTGGCTAAGTAATCTTATTTCCTGTATGTCTGTGTAGCTGACTTCCTCCATGTTCTCTTTTGAAGTAAATGGGGTTAAAGTGAGGAGTGAGAAGATTAATGTTTCATTCCATTATTTTTGACAAACAGTAAAGCAAATTGCCCATTCTAAGTATAAGCTAATTTTCACTCTCTCATTTTAGTGCTTTTAAGGTATAGGCAGTGGAGTGTTATATAGTCCAGATTCCTACTTTTGTCAGACTTGAGTTTGGTCCAGTCTTCAACTGTCAATTAACTGGTTCAGCAAAAGACTATTGGACTCCTTTCCACCATTACAGTATTGGTGTACAGTATTGGTTTACCATTTACTACGAAACATGCTTAAATAAACATCAGTTCTAAGCATCAGGCATAAACTCCATTGTGTGAGATATGGGACAAATAAGGTTTCATACTTATTATATAACTTGCTCTAACAATGTTCAAGAACTGTAGACTCCAAATATTCAATGTATTTATGTATCAATACACATTAATCCAGGTACATGTAATAGTCCATAATCTTTTATTTGAAACAAATATCTGGGAAAGCTTTTTTTCTTTTTAAAAATTTACTTTATTTCTGGGCAGGAGAGATAGCATGGAGGTAAGGTGTTTGTATTGCATGCAGAAGGATGGTGGTTCCAATCTCGGCATCCCATTTGTTCCCCCAAGGAGCGATTTCTGAGCAAAGAGCCAGAAGTAACCCTTGAGCGCTGCCAGGTGTGTCCAAAAACCAAAAAAAAGAAAAAAAAAGAAAAAAAAAGAAAAGAAAAAGAAAAAAATACTTTATTTAAACACCATGATTACAAAATTAATTGTTCATGATGGAATTTCATTCATACTCGTACACTGCCCTTCACCAGTGCATAAGGAACACTAAAAAAAAAGTAGTTTTGCTAAAGTTGCTGGAATTTCAGAGAAATAGATCAATAATTTATTGCTAGTATTACAAACTACAAAATGCTTTCACTATAGTTCTACTGTTTTAGCCACACCAATGGAGTTGTCTTATGAAAAAGAACTATAGGGGGCCGGGAGATAGCATGGAGGTAAGGCGTTTTTGCCTTTCATGCAAAAGGTCATCGGTTCGAATCCCGGTGCCCCATATGGTCCCCCGTGCCTGCCAGGAGCAATTTCTGAGCATGGAGCCAGGAGTAACCCCTGAGCACTGCCGGGTGTGACCCAAAACCACAAAAAAAAAAAATAGATGAAAAAGAACTATAAACTAGAATTGATAGTAAAGTTAATAGGACTTGCATTTGCCTGGCAAACTTTGGTATATTTGATTACGATATGATACAAAATAAGAGGAAATATGGTAGATATTAAAATTTTTGTATAGATTTAACTATTTCACTAATATTCAGATTATGTCATATTTCCAAAGTATGAAATTTATTCACTAGATTTCAGATATTTAAAATATCTAGGGAATTACATATTGTGAGCCGTTCCTTCCAGCTGAGTGGTGACTACAGTTAGGGAAATAACTATACTAACAACTATCATGACAATCTTAATGAGTGAGAGAAGTAGAATGCCTGTATCAAGTACAGGCAGGGATGGGAAAGTAGGGAGGGTGGGCATTGGTGGTGGGAATGTTGCACTGGTGAAGGGGGGGTGTTCTGTTTATGACTGAAACTGAACTACAATCATGCTTGTAATCATGGTGCTTAAATAAAGATTTTATATAAAAATATCCAAGGAAAGTATCTGTATTCCTGTTCCCATCAATGGTGTGTAGAAGATTTCTATGCACTAGAAATGGCCACATCAGAGACTAACTAGATGACATGTTATGAAATATTTCATAATAGTCTCTTCAATGTTTTATCTTCTCTGTGATTTATTATATTTTGGGCAATAAAGTTTTCACTATTAGAACACCTTGTTTACATTAAAACATAATCTCCAAATTCTTAAAACTTACCTCAAATGTATGAAAACTGAATATTTTATTATAATGAGCCTCTTTCTTAGTGTCTTTAATATTTTCCATTACATCAAGTGAACAATTTGAGAACTGCAGTTAACATATGTGCTCATAACACTCTAAGAGTAAATTTGCAAAGTTGTCACTTTAAAATAGTACACCTAATCTGACTTAAAATGATCTTCCTTGTCGTGACTCCCTTTTCTTTGAGATCCACAGTTGAAGTGTTTGCCCACAGCCCTCATCTCTCTCTCTGCCTCATATATGGTGTTTCACCATGTGGCCCTACACAATATATTATATTCTTCCTGGACAAATATGATTGTCATAAACATCTATGATATCAAGGCAACTTATTTTGATTTAGGTAAGTCTCACTATACCTTATAAAATAGAATTTTTAATTAATGTTAATACACGATAATACTATTTTAGAGTCTAAGAGGATCAGGAAAAACATTGTCAATAAAAGGCAGAAGAGCTTTAAGTGAAGAGATCAGTGTCAGTGGAAGAACATGTCAGAGGAAAGTGATGAGATGTGAGGAATAACACACTATATTCAACCTTTTAATTCAGATCTAATCTTTTATAATTACAAATTTATTGCCTTTTTTTCTGTCCACATTACTCTCTCTGCAATTGCTGTGTCTGCTATAATTTGTATCTCAAGATCCACTTTTATCGCACTTTCTTTTCTTGTATATATTATTTGTTATTATTATTTCTGTATATAGTATTATATATAATAACAAAACACAGAAATTGTGCTTAACTCCAGTATTTTAAACACTACAATTCCAGAATGTAGCCTACCTATTCTCTAACTAAGTGATGATTTTATTTCTTTATGATTTTCGGGTGGGCACAACTGGATATGCTTGGGATTTATTCCTGGCTCTGTGCTTGGGCACCATATGTCATGCTGCAGATCAACTCCCTGCTATTTGTGTATATGGCAAGTGGTTTAGCCTATAGTCTCACTATAGGCCCAATGTAAGTGATTATTTTAAACTTGTACTTTTATGGATTAAAGACCAAATATATATAAGGTTAGATGGAGTCCTGGACAATGAGATTTACACAGATTGAATAATTTTCCTAGCACCAGGCAAATGAAAGACTGAAAGACTATATTTGTTGTAAAAGGAATCCTTATAGCCCCACTTCTAGAATTGTTTTTCTCAGATGGACAATATTAGTATAAAATATCTGTATTAGCTGCTTAGAAGTTTGCAATGCCTGCTATGATTAATTTGATATGACAGAAATAGTGCCCTTTTTATTTCTTTGTTTTTTGGGACACACCCAGCAGCACTCAGGGGTTATGCCTGGTTCAGAGCTTAGAAATTACCCTGGCAGGCTAGAGAGATCATATGGATGCCCTGCATGGAACCCAGATTGTCCATGTGCAAGACAAACACCTTCCCTGCTGTGGTCCCAGAGAAGTCTGGGGCACTCCAGCAGCAAAAGGTTCATTTTGATCCCAAATCCCAGCTGATTCCTTCTAAGACCATGTTTGGACTCTTACATAGACACAGACATAAACAATTTTATTCTAGAGAAACAGTAGAGGTCTTTCTCAAATACTAGTATATATTTAGGAACTGATGCAGTATATTTAGAAGCATCTCTCTCCTAATTCTTTCTTTTTATTAGAAATTGGGATAGTGCCAAGAACCACGCACTAAAATTCAGCATTTCATTAAGATGGTCTTAGGAGCAAATTATATTTCTGTGTAGCTCTGGGAAGGGCTAGTCAACATATATTTATAGCCATAATTAACCAGAAGTGCACCTTCTTTGATAAATTCGCTGATTTAAGTTCTCTATCTTTACTCCTAGAAACAATCAATTAGTTGTGGGCATGGAATCACCGTTTGGGCTTAAAAATGCCATGAACATAAGCAGCCAGACCAAAGTATTTCTGTATTTCTATTTAATGACCATCAGAATGCATATATTTCTACATGTAAACATTTTACATGTTCTTTTTAAAAGCATTCTATATAAATTATTTGGTAGTATTTATTTGTATATTTTCAGAAAAAAATGTGGAAACTATAGAATCTATCCTTTGCCACATTCTACAAAACATTCTGGGAGTATATTTTAAAGACTTGGATATCCTTCCTTCCTTCCTTCCTTCCTTCCTTCCTTCCTTCCTTCCTTCCTTCCTTCCTTCCTTCCTTCCTTCCTTTCTTTCTTTCTTTCTTTCTTTTTCTTCCTTTCTTTTCTTTCGCCTGCATTTCTAATTGCTATCACAATGTCTGGCTCATACTGAACATTTAATGACATCTGTAGGATGAATGAATTTTTAAAAAAAATGGCCGTTTTGAAAATACAGTAACTTTAGTGGCCATAACAGCAATTTTTATACATTTTAATGTTTGAATTTTCAGAAAGTTAATGATCTGATAAATATCTATGAGGTGCTAGAACATTCTCTAGATGAACTACTGAAATAGGAACTTTTTTTTTTAAATAAAACAAAGTCTGGATTTACGGATTTACGAGGACCAGGGAGATAGCACCAGTGTCAGGGGAACATGCTTTGCATATCCAATACCCCAATATAGTCTCTATTCTACATAGCACTAAAGTACTATATCCTGAGCATTGAACAACTGGCAATAACTTCTGGGCCCCCAGAAATGGCTTAGATACCCTGCCGTTCACCAAAATCTACTTACCTTATAGTTTCCACCAGTTCAAATCACACTGGATTCATGTTGTTGAAACCAGGATTATGATAATAATATTTAGTGTCTTTTATTTATTCATTTGTCCACAGCCGCTGCTTCTTAGTAATTAATATTTATAAAAACCATCATTGAGGAGGATTATTAGAGAAACAGAATCACGAAATGATATAATTGTGTCTGTCTTCTACGCTATAACTGGAGACTCGGACAGTTCAAAAATTTAAAAATTTCCACAGTCCTAGCTTCTTGTGAGGATTTGAAATTTTAATGTGGATTTCAGATCGATACAATGAAATTTTTTGTTTGTTTTTTCTTTATTTAAACATCTTGATTACATATATGATTGTGATTAGGTTTCAGTCATGTAAAGAACACCCCCTTCACCAGTGCAACATTCGCACCACCAATGTCCCACGTGTCCCTCCCTCCCACCCCACCCCTATCTGTACTCCAGACAGGCTTTCCAGTTCCCTCATTCATTCACATGGTTATGGTAGTTCTATGTGTATTTATTTCTAAAACTGCACTCACCACTCTTTGTGGTGAGCTTCATGAAGTGAGCGGGAAGGTCCAGCCCTCCTCTCGTTGTCTCTGAGGATTGTTGCAAAAATGACTTTTATTTTTCTTAAAACCCATAGATGAGTGAGACTATTCTGCGTCTCTCTCTCTCCCTCTAACTTATTTCACTCAGCATTGTAGATTCCATGTACATCCATGTATAGGAAAATTTCATGACTTCATCTCTCCTGATGGCTGCATAATATTCCATTGCGTACATGTACCACAGTTTCTTTAACCATTCATCTGTTGAAGGGCATCTTGGTTGTTTTCAGAGCCTGGCTATTGTAAATAGTGCTGCAATAAATATAGGTGTGAGGAAGGGGTTTTTGTATTGAACTCTTGTGTTCTCAGGGTATATCCCTAGGAGTGGAATAGCTGGGTCAAATGGGAGCTCAATTTCCAGATTTTGGAGAAATTTCCATATTGCATCTCCCTGATGATTAGTGACGAGCATTTTTTCATGTGCCTTCTGGCCATTTGTATTTCTTTTTTTTATCAAAGTGCCTGTTCATTTCTTCTCCCTATTTTTCGATGGGATTAGATGTTGTAGATGTCTTGCATCTCAGCAATTCTCGTGGGTCATAGTTCTTTCACGGGAGGAAAACGTGTAATATGAGCGGACGAATATGAAATATGAAATAATGATACCACACGCAGTATGTGTGGGGTCAACACTTTTCTGGCAGGAGTGTGACAAGTTTAATTTTTCGAGCAGGGGAGTTTATAGGGGTAAAATTAGCCAGAGGTAACGAATAATTATAATCACAAAGCAGAGTACAATAGTAACAATACCTAAGCTATGGGTGTGACTGTATAAATTCTAGGTTACAAAAGAGAAAGTCACAACTCAAGGTAACTTTTTGCAAGCTTACTTTAAATTCAAACTAAGGATTAGAAGGGAGTAGAAAATATCTAGGAACTTGGTCTTTCTAGGCTGGACTCCTATTAGATTTAGAGGTTAAAGGAAAGGAGCAGCCAAGTCCCCAAGAAAGAGTTTCCCTATTTCTAAAGGAGGGACAAAAGTCAAAATCTGTATTCTGGTTACGCCCTTAATTACCAGAAAATGCAGCTGCAAGGACATATTTGAAAGAGAGAAAGAGTATTGTCTTTGCTTTTTTAGGGCTGACTAAATCCAGAAAAAAAGGGGTTCTCAAATAAACTTCAGTGCTGGAATTTCTGGGCCAAATTATTTGAAAGAGGCCAATATTTTTGCCTGATAATTACAAAGGAGAAATAGTCAGATACTGACTAAAAATGTAATGCCAGGCATCTCTTTGGAAATTCCTCAACCATCCACGCTGAGGAAAAAGGCGTCCACAGCGGGTCTTTTGAGAAACCCCATGGGGGTTAAATTATTTCTACCCACCAGGAAAATCTGAGGATACATCTGGTGGGCTGAGCCCCCCTAAAGGCTTAGGCATGCCCCAGCAATTAGATGATTTTTTCTTATAACGTTCTGTCAGTGCCTTGTATATTTTGGATATTAGCCCCTTATCTGATGGGTGTTGGGTGAATAGTTTCTCCCATTCAGTGGGTGACTCTGATACAATGAAATTTTTATGCAATACTTCAAAACTGCTCTTTATCTACTAGTTTAAGGGGAAATTTACAAAATAAATGTCAAAGAGCCATATGTCATTGAAAAAGAAAGTCATAAAGTTGATAAACTGAATAAAAGCATGATTTCAAGTCTTTCTCTTGTTCAGGACAGTGTAAACAGGGTCTTGAAGACAAGTTGTTAAAACCAGGTGAGAGTTCTAAGTTTTACCCTCCATATCTGATCTGTGTCTAATTCTATGTTTTCTCAAAAATAATTTCTTACTCCATGAAGCCAATATGGAAGTGACAAGAATGCTTAAGTTTGCACAAAGTTTATTGCTAGAACATTTGCCTTGTGTGCTCACACTATGCCATTTGGAAGACAATATTGATCCTGGGCAGCTGGAGGAAAAGTTAATTCCCATACCTGGGGGGCAGATTGTTATTGGGAAATGTCAATTATTTTCATTTCTGTTTCTCTCTGGTTAACTTGGAAACATCTGTTTTCTAGTGCAAAAGCTAATAACTATACATTGGTAGAAATGTGCAGTCCTTTCACATGACAATGTAGTAAGGCATGATGCAGTAAGGTATAGGGACTAGTCTCAGGCTCTAGCCCTAATTATAACACTATGTCACCTTAGACTTTCTATTCTTTGAGTTTGGAGATATAACCTCATCAAAACTTAAATTATTTATCCAAAATAATGGGTGAGGTGAATAAAATAATCAGATTTACCTTAAGAAGTTTTGTGTGCATTTGAGAAGGTCAAGTGAAAGGATGATCAAGCTCTTACTAAATATGTCTGAAATTCTAGATTCCCAGGCCTCGTACTGATAACAGGGCCTTCAGGGCCTTTTGTGTACTTTCCCTTACTTGGTTTTTTTCCCTCACACTAGCTAGGTACAAAGAAGGAAAAGTTGTTTGGAATAAAAGGAAAAGCATGACTTTGTTCATATTTTCCTGTTATAGTTTGTTTTAGAAGATATCAAACTGCTGCTTTTTTTTTTTTTTTTTTACTACTTGGACAATTTAGACATCTTAGCAATTTTGATGACTTTATTTTTTTTCCTTTTGGGTCACACCAGACAGTACTCAAAGCTTACTCATAGCTCTGCATTCAGAAATCACTCTTAGAGGAGAATGGTGTACCACATGGATTTTGGTAATTGAACCCTAGTTGACTGAGTGTAAAGTAAGCTCCCTATCTGTTTTATATTTGCCCCAGCACTTCAATTTTGATAACTTTAGAATTGAACAATGTAAGCACATTTTATAACACTTATTCAAAGGTTATTTTCTTAGACTGATTTTGGGGGGTGGGGATCCTCAGGGGTTTAGTTTCACTTTACTGCTCAGGAGTCACTAATTAGGGACCATGCAGTACAGTGGACTGAACCTGGGACCCTTACATGAAAAGCACACACTCCATATCTTTCAGTTACCTTCCAGTCCCAGACTAGATTTTTCCCTTGCATTAATGTTTTTTTAATTTGTTTTTTGTTTGTTTGTTTGTTTGTTTGTTTGTTTAGGAGTCATGCAAATAGTACTGCCAGAGGTATAAGTCTTTCATGGTCAGAGATTTTTTTTTAAACTCTGACTCCTCTCTCCCCCAAGCATCATTGGTCCTAGTAGTAGTACACTGATGAGCCTAAACATAGAATCATTGGGTCCAGTTGTCCAACTATCATGGGGAGTGGCTGCTAGGTTTCTGGAGCACTATCCTCATAAAAGTCTTGTTTACATAAAAACAATTTCTAAATTAAAATATTAAATCTTATAAAGTCTACTTCTAATGTTTCAGTGACAACAAATAATATCACAATATTTAGTGTTTCATTTTATCTGTATAATTCATTCAAGAATAATCAAAAATTGGGGCCTGGGAGATAGCATGGAGGTAAGGCGTTTGCCTTTCATGCAAAACATCATCAGTTCGAATCCCGGTGCCCCATATGGTTCCCCGTGCCTGCCAGGAGCAATTTCTGAGCACGAAGCCAGGAGTAACCCCTGAGCACTGCCGGGTGTGACCCAAAATCAAAAAAAAAAAAAGAATAATCAAAAATTATGGTGTAGATTTAAAACTGGAAAAAACAGGCAAATCTGAACATTATACTGATGAAGTTGGCAGGTCAACAAATATTTAATATAAGTGCCTCTCACTTTGTACTTATTGTCTTGGTTGTTTCTGACTTTTTGTGTTTATTTGAAAATTAAGACTTAAATTTGTTTGAGCCTCAACATTGTGTTCTTAAGTGCTCAGAACTCGGTTTGATTTGATAGATAAGGAAAAGAAAAGGAAAGAAAACTATTACGATACAAAGGGGTGTTCGTGTGCAGGACTCTACTTCCATCTGCAGATACCGAGACTACTTTACATAGCACAGAGGATCAAACTTACTCAAGTAACTATGTTTGTTAGACAGTGGCATACAATTCAATAGAACCTAGTACTTTGAAAATATTTTGTGACTATCTAAATAATTCCCAAAATATTTGTATCATCCCAAGGGATGTGAATTACAAGCCTTTCACAGTTATATTTAACATACATAGTGACAGTGAGTTAGGGCCATTCCCACAACCAGTGTTCTCTTCCCTCTACCCCTTTTCTGAGCATGCATCTCATACCTCCACCCTTTGCCCGTTGGACAGTTAACAGGTCCCCTTTGTGCATAACATGTTGTAGGTTGGGAATCTTGCTTCTATTGTCAGTGACTTTGGGTTGAGTATTTAGGTCTGATCATTCTTTTTATTTCCACTCAATATTTATGAAACTGTTTGCCCCTGGTACCATCCATTTCCCCCACCCTCATTTTATGAAGCAGAACAAGATGTTCCAAGTTCTGTGGTTTTGTTGGAAAAAAAGAAAGCTGGGAGGAGCCCCTGTCTTGAAGTTATACATATAATTTTTATTTTATTGTGGGCAAAGCGAATTACAAATCTTTCACAGTAATATTTAAGGCACATAGTAATAATGAATGAGGGACATTCCCACCACCAGTGTTGTCCTCCCTCCACCCTTGTTCCCAGCATGCATCCCACTTCCCCCTCCTGGATTCCCCTTTCCCCGTAATGCTAGTGCAACTGTTCCCCCATGTACAGCTTGATGTAGATTGGGTATTGTTTCTGTTGTTGTAGACTTTGAATTTTGCATTCAAGTCTGATCATTTTTTATTTCCAACATATGGACTGTTTGGTCTTCGTACCATCCATTTTTCTCCCTTCAATTATAATGCTGAACAAGGTGATTCCAGTAATGGGCTCTATTGGAGATATAAGAAAGAATATGGGAGGAGTATGTCTAGGTGTTTTAAGTATCCTTTTGAAAGAAGAAAAGGAAAAGAAGAAAAAAGTAACAAAACAAAACAAAATGAGACAAAAACAAAACAAAACAAAACAAAAAACCAACAAGGTAGTAACAAAAAAGTACAAAAAGAATTAAGAAAAAAAGAGTAAAACAAAAATCAAAATCATCAGCTACGAACAAACCAAAACCAAAACAAAACAAAACAAAAAAACAAAAACGATCTTTCTGCCTGTCTGTGTGTTTGAATCCTGAAGGCCTCCCCAGCACCCCCCCCCCAAAAACTACATTCTGAAGCTGCCTGTAAGTAGCTTGGGGGTGGGGTTGCTGTCCAATAAGCTGAACTCTCTGGCCTGTGGAGGCCCCGCCCAGTGAGCCTCTGAACACGCTGAGGATTCAAGGGAAACGCCCCCTCTTTCTGCCTGTCTGCTTGTGTGTTTGAATCCTGAAGGCCTCCCAGCACCCCCCCCACCCAAAAAAAAAACAAAACAAAAAAAAAACAAAAAACTGCATTCCGAAGCTGCCTGTAAGTAACTTGGCAGTGGGGTCGGCTTTCTGGCCTGTGGAGGCCCCGCCCAGCTGAGCCTCTGACCATGCTGAGGATTCAAGGGAAACGTCCCCTCTTTCTGCCTGTCTGCTTGTGTGTTTGAATCCTGAAGGCCTCCCTAGCACCCTCCCAAAAAAAATGCATTCCGAAGCAGCCTGTAATTAACTTAGCGGTGGGGTCACTGTCCAATAAGCTGAGCTCTCTGACCTGTGGAGGCCCCGCCCAGCTGAGCCTCTGAACACACTGAGGATTCAAGGGAAACGTCCCCTCATTCTGTCTATCTGTCAACTAGTGGCAGCACTCTTTCTAACCAATAAACCCCACCAACAACATACAGGAAAAACAACATTACAAGCATGACAATGGTGAAACCTCACAGGCAAACCCCATGCTGAAAATGAAGATGAAATCTCCAATGATCTAATAAATTCCAACCACCTGATTAACCTCTTGGACAAGGAACTTAAAATAGCAATATGGAAGATGTTTTAAGAAGTGAAAGAAAGCATAAAGCAATCTGAACAGAACACAAAGACAGAAATCAGAAAACTCCAAACTGAAATAACAGATCCTGAAAAATACGGTGCCTCAACTGAAAACCTCAAAGGATGGCCTTGCCAGCAGGGTATCATCAGCTGAGGAGAGAATCAGAGTACTGGAAGATGCAGAATAACTCAACACAACAGAAGAAAGTGGAAAAGAATCTTAAGACAAACGAACAAGCAATGGAAAAAGTACTCAAGGAATGTGAACAGATGAAAATAGAAATCTTTGATAAACTCAACAGAAACAACATAAGAATCATTGGAGTCCCAAAGACCCAGGTAGGAGATCTCCAAGAAGAATCAACCATCACAGACATCATCAAAGAGATACTCCCAGAGTTAAAGACTACATGCAATCAAATCCTGCATGCCTGAAGAGTACCAGCTAAAAGAGACCCAAAGAAAAACACCCCAAGACACATCCTCGTTACAATGACAAATCCCACAGAGATAGTATACTGAACGCAACAAGTTCAAAAAGGGAAATTACATTCAAAGGAGCATCCCTAAGACATACCGCAGACATGTCACAAGAAATTCTCAAGGCCAGAAGACAATGGTGGGATATTGTGACAAGACTGAATGAAATGAATGCCTCACCGAGAATACTGCACCCAGCCCGACTCACATTCGGGTTTGAAGGAAAAATACATAGCATTATGGATAAACAACAGCTCAGAATCTTCACAAATGATAAACCAGGCTTAAAGGAAAACCTAGTAGGTCTACTGTAAGCCAGGAGACCAACAAACACAGTAAACTTATCTACAATGATGACATTAAATCCTATGACAATCATCTCCCTCAATGTCAATGGACTAAATTCACCAATTAAAAGATACAGAGTGGCAAAATGGGTCAAACAGATGAATCCAATCTTCTGCTGCCTACAAGAAACACATCTGAATAGTCAGAACAAATATAGACTCAAAATCAAAGGCTGGAGGAAAATCATCCAAGCAAACAATACCCGCAAAAAAGCTGGGGTGACCATATTAATATCTGATGACACCAACTTTATACTCAGAAAAGTGGTAAGGGACAAAGATGGACACTATGTCCTAATCAAGAGATATGTGCAACAGGAAGAAATCAGACTATTAAACATATGTACACCCAAAGAGAGACCAGCAAATTATCTGATACAATTACTGACAAATCTGAAAGAAGAAATAAATAATAAAATAATAATTGTGGAAGACCTCAACACAGCCCTATCAAGACTTGATAGGTCAATCAGACTGAAACCCAACAATAACATACTAGCCCTGAAAAGAGTAATGGAAGAAAGAGGAATAGTAGATATATATAGGACACTCCATCCCAAAAAACCTGAATACACATTCTTCTCCAATGTACATGGGTCATTCTCCAGGATAGACTACATGCTGACACATAAAACATACCTCCATAAAATCAAGAGGATAGAAATCTCGCAGACTACCTTTGCTGACAACAAGGCTCTGAAATTAGATGTGAACTACAAAGCCACACAGAAGAAACACTTTAACAATTGGAAATTAAACACACTGCTACTGAACAACCAGTGGGTCCGAGATGAAATCAAAAAGGAAATAAAAACTTTCCTGGAAACAAATGATAATGAAGACACAAACTGCCAGAATCTATGGGACACAGCAAAAGCGGTCCTGAGAGGAAAATGTATAGCTCTACAAGCATACATCAGGAAGGAACTAGGAGCATACCTGAATAACTTAATGACACAGCTCAAAAAATTAGAAAATGATCAACAAAAGGAACCAAAAATAGGGAGACAGAAGGAAATAACAAAGCTGAAAGCAGAACTCAATTAAGTGGAAAACCGAAGAAAAATTCGAAAGATCAACGAAAGCAGAAGTTGGTTTTTTGAAAAAATAAACAAGATTGGTAGGCCACTGAAAAAACTCACAAAGAAAGAGAAAAAATTTGATAACCCATATTAAAAATGAAAAGGGGGAGATCACGACAGATATTGCAGAGATCCAAAGGATAATCAGAGACTACTTTGAAAAATTTTATGCTACTAAACATGAGAACCTAGAAGAAATGGAAAAATTCTTGGACACTTATAACCTTCCACAATTAAGTAAGGAGGGTGTAAAATATCCTAAAACCCACAAAACTATTGAGGTAATTGAAAGTGTAATCAAACATCTGCCCAAAAAGAAAAGCCCAGGTCCAGATGGATTCCCTAATGAATTTTTTCATATCTTTCAAGAGGAGCAACTACCAATTCTAGCCAGGCTCTTCCATGAAATCGAAAAACGGGAGCATACAAAACAGTATCTATGAAGCCAATGTCACCTTGATACCAAAACCGGACAGAGATCCTGCCAAAAAAGAAAATTACAGACCAATATCCCTGATGAACGCTGATACAAAGATCTTCAACAAAATCTTGGCAAAAAAAATCCAATGCATCATCAAGAAGATCATACACTACGACCAAATAGGTTTCATCCCAGGACTACAAGGCTGGTTTAACATCCGTAAATCTATCAACATAATACACAACAATAACAAGAAGAAAAATAAAAATCACATGAACATATCAATAGACGCAGAAAAAGCATTTGATAAGGTCCAACACCCATTCTTAATTATAACCCCCAGCAAGATGAGAATGGAAGGAACCTTTCTCAATCTAGTTGAAACCATCTACCACAAGCCAATGGCAAATATTATCCTCAATGGAGAAAAACTAAAAGCCTTTCCTCTAAATCCGGTACAAGTTAAGGCTGTCCGCTCTCACCACTCCTCTTTAACATAGTACTGGAAGTTCTTGTTATAGTGATCAGGCAAGAAAAAGATATCAAGTGAATCCAGATACGAAAGGAAGAAGTCAAGCTCTCACTGTTTGCAGACAACATGATACTCTACTTAGAAAACCCTAAAGACTCTACCAAAAAGCTTCTAGAAACAATAGACTCATATAGCCGGGTGGCAGGCTACAAAATTAACACAGAAATCAATGGCCTTTTTATACACCAATAACGATAGGGAAGAGAATGAAGTCAAGAAGGCAATCCCATTCACAATACTGCCACACAAGCTCAAATATCTTGGAGTCAACTTGACCAGAGACGTGAAGGACCTACACAAAGAAAACTATAAAGCCCTGCTCCAAGAAATAAGAGAAGACACACAGAAATGGAAACACATACCCTGCTCATGGATTGGCAGGATTAACATCATTAAAATGGCAATACTCCCCAAAGCATTATACAGATTTAATGCTATCCCCTAAAAAATACCCATGACATTCTTCAAAGAAGTCGATCAAGCACTTATGAAGTTCATCTGGAACAGTAAACACCCTTGAATAGCTAAAGCGCTCCTAGGGAAAAGGAAAATGGGAGGCATTTCTCTCTCCAACTTTAAACTGTACTACAAAGCAATAGTTATCAAAACAGCAGGTATTGGAATAAAAACAGACCTTCAGATCAGTGGAATAGGCTTGAGTTCTCAGACATTGTCCCCCAGACATACAATTACCTAATTTTTGACAAAGGAGCAAGAACTCCTAAGTGGAGCAGGGCAAAGCTCTTCAACAAGTGGTGCTGGCAGAACTGGTTAGCCACTTGCAAAAGAGTGAAAATAGAACCCCAGTTAACATCATGTACAAAGGTTAATTCCCAGTGGATTAAAGACCTTGATATCAGACCTGATACCATAAGGTATATAGAACAACACGCCGGTAAAACACTCCATGACATTGAAACTAAAGGCATCTTCAAGGAGGAAACAACACTTTCCAAACAAGTGGAAGCAGAGATCAACAGATGGGAATACATTAAACTCAGAAGCTTCTGCACCTCAAAAGAAATAGTGCCCAGGATACGAG